>VOQJ01044773.1:22111-43635 GCA_015052665.1 Apistogramma diplotaenia | reverse complement strand
ACAAAAAAAAGAGCATGCTATAGGTTTTAAAGGCACTGCCCTGCAGTGGTTTGAATCATATTTATCTAACAGACTCCAATTTGTTCATGTCAGGCTTCTAGCCAGAAAAATATTGTGAAAAAAATGGTGTTGGCATTAGCATGCTAACTAGCATTAGCATGCTAATGCTAACCACTGAGCCCGTGAAATCCTCAGCCCGGCTCTAACCGCTGGCTAGAAGCCTGCATGTAAATGAGGAGTCTTCTTCACACACTAAGGTAATTATGGAGTTCCACAAGGTTCTGTGCTAGAACCAATTTTATTTACACTATACATGTTGCGTTCCAGGACCACCCGCGATAAGTAAAAATCCGCAAAGTAGTGACACTGATTTGGCACTGTATAAATAAATGAAATTGAACTGAATTGAATTAAATTACCTTCCATTGACAGGTATGTCCAAGAGTAGTGTCCCTATAAGGTTTTCCTTTTTTTCCCCACAAATCTGAATCTAAATAAAATTCTGTTTCCTGTATGTGAAAGTTTGAATAAGATACAGTAAAGTGGGACTATGAAAATCAAACAGCTCATTAAGTCCAATTAAGTTAAGTAAAATATAGCTTTGTGAACTTAGTTTTAAAAAATACAAATGCAGCAAATGTCATTTACATTTAGGTTTTCCCACACAGCAGACTCCCTTTTAACCTTATGAAACGTAGCAAAGCTGATGATTTTAAGTGAAGTTTCTGCTAATTGAAGGCTGCATGGTCTCCCATCAGTGAATAACACGCTATGGGACACATCAAGCTTGGAGTAGACGTGCATGCCTGTGCTCTAAGAGTGCACGTTTTTAATCATGGCAGGAGTCCGTGCTGAAACACCGTACATTCATTTCTGCGCTTTCTCTCTAAATCAGGACAAAGGCAGCCGTCTCAACTCTAAATACATGTAAAATCACCTTGAGCATAGTTTCAGTCCCTGTGTGAGCTGCCACATTTGAGCGGCTGCATTTTAATTACCACGAGCGAGGCAGCTTGAGCCACAGCCTGATGTAAGCGTCCGAATCCCGGACTGTAAACAGATAATAACAAAAGATATTATTGTAGTTTCTCCCCGAGCAAAAAGCATCGCCCTGGCCTCAGATACCGGTTTGAGCCAGTCCTGTTTTCCTTTTGATCCCTGAGTGATAAAGTTGTTGTCGAATCTGCAGCCCGCACAGTTCGGGGTACCTCTTCTCAGACGGCGCCGCCTCGGCTCCCCGGAGAGTCCAGAGCAAGTCGAGGGCGGCTGCCACTTCCTTTGGCTTTTATCTGATGGCTGAGTGAGTGCGAAAGGAGAGAGTGAGCGCGATTGTTGGTGTCCATGTGTGCGTCTGTTTGCATGTGTAGGAGTTATTTTATAAATGTTTTGTTTCATGAGCTCTGCTTCAGCAAAGGGATGGAAAGCAGTGTGCGCTTGTGTTCCCCCCCCTTTCTCCTGGAGTGAGTGCATGTTCAAAATAGCTCCAATGTCCTTTGCAGTACGTGGAGAGGATTGTTTCTGATTTCCACCTCTGTGTCCTCTGCAGTAACGAGTGTGTGGAGAAGAAGGAGAGTCCCGATGTTTTCTTCTGCTGCTGCGAAGGCAACATGTGCAACGAGAGGTTCCTGTACGCTCCCGAAGCGCCCCCGCAGAGCGACCTGCACCATTCAACCGCCTACAGTGCGTACAGTCCAGCATGCACACTGAAAGTGACGACTGCTCAGTGGCTACAATCTGTTACAGTCAGAGCTACAGTTTATTTTCTTCGGCTTTATTCTCTTTTTAATATTTAGGTCATTCCTTGAGAATTGAATTAACGTGCTTCCTGCCTGGCTCCATCAGGCTCATCTCATATTTTTATTTTGTTTCTTCTGCACTGTAACTTCTACTTTAATATATTAGATGAATCTCTGCAAAGATTCCCCTTCATATTATCAATGTTCTCCAAGTTGCAGGCCCTCAAAGTACATTAATCAGCCCGTATTTGGCACTGAGCATCAGCGGATGCACTCAGTGCCTTTTGCTTTTACTCACTTCACTGAACTGTGGCACAAATTCAGTGCGTTGTCCTCATCCGCTGGCTCATACTCTCTGATCCAATTACAAAGAAATCACATTTCAACCCACCACTGTGTAGTTTGAGGGCTTTAAAATCTGTGAACACCTTTTATATCAAATAATTTGTGCAGGACATTCTTAGTTATTTGCATTGACTTTGTTTTCATACATATGAGGTAAACATACAGGCTTTTATTTTGAAGGTGAGGTCTTGTGCAAAGTGTGTGCTGTGAGAAATCCTGGACAGCAGCCATCAGCCGAGCTTCCTTCCAGGTGTTCAGCTCTTTAAAGTTAGTTATTTCTGGGAATGATGATTAAAAAGCGGCAAGTCCAGGCTTAGTTTGGTGTTCACACGGACAAAGGAAGCATCAGCTAAAATATTTAAGCAGATATGCATCTGATTTATGTGTAATCCAGTGGAAATACTGTGGAAAATTCCACATTAATATATATTTTATGGTTCTGAATATACACTGAGCTTTGCAGGCATCTAAACTTGAATTTTGCAGAACCCCATCATATCACAGCATCGCTTGAGAGATGTTTCTGCCTTGGACAGGAATGGAAATGAGGTGCATTACATGTGTTTTGGGAAGTCCAGGCAGCCTCATAATGCACGTTAGCTGGTAAACGTGCATGCAGCCATGCTGATGATTTCAGGTTCTGCTCAGTCAAGAATGTGAAAGAAAGAAGTTAAAGTAGGAAAAGAAGTCGAGATTGACGGCAGTTCGGGCAGATCGGCTGGTCTCAGTGCCACATTAGCTCCAGGCTCAGCTGATGCTCTTCTGCAAGTACTGGACAGCGTCGTCTAGGACGTTGTTTATCCGCTGCTTTAGTCCGCCCACCTGGCTCATCTGTCCTGTGAGGGAGTCTTGCTGCCACTCTTACTGCAACTAGAAGTGCACAGATTGCACATCCCCAGTGCATGTGCACATCCAGATTGCACTGTGAAAGGTTGCCGGTTTGAATCCAGCAGGAGACGCACGTCCCCTGTTTTGGGGTTGTGTCAGGAAGGGCCGCCAAATCCAAGCATGTGGAGCTACCCGCCGTGGCAGGAGAGCAGCCAAAAACAGCCTGTGATTTTTGCTGATTCTGGTTTTCTTTCACACAGCTGTAGCTGGCCAGCTCTTTTTTTAATGTCAACGACAGAATAAAAGGCTCGCGAGGTTGGGAGCTACTTCTTCGGCTGAACTAACCAGCGAGTGAGACTGAGCTTTCAGGGAGGTGCAAAAACACACACCTGCAAAGGATTTACGAGCGCTTTGTAGTATTTGTTTTATCCCGGTTATCTTGTTTTCATAATGCTTATCGGAATTAAAGGCCGGGGCTTAATGATAGTGTTTTATTCACATGTTTTCACACCTGAGGGGGAAAAAGCATTGATGATCTGACAAACTATAAACTGCCTTCTTTATAACAAAGCATTTCTGTGTTGTGGCATTCCCGCATTAACCGAATTATAGGTCATCTGCAGCCACTTTGAAACATTATCTAAATTAACTGTGAAATTCAGTGTTTATTAAGACATAAAAGAAAAGAAAAATCACTGAAAAGTTTATTTTTGTCCCCCAGAAAAGGGTTTTAAACAGCCCCCGCCCCCCTCACTGCCACTGCTGCTGCAGCTCCCAGATTTCCATTCAGGATTCTTTAAGCACCGGCTGAGCCACCTGCAGCTTGTATCCAAAACCGTCCGCGGGCAGACGTCACCAAGCCCCAGGCAGCCACTGCTTCCTTAAGCCTCTGTTTGCATCACATCCAGACAACCCACTCGTTTTTATTTCAGAGGAAAAAGCATCCGTCTTGTTTCTTTTTCTCGTCTTGATGATCTGAAAGCAGGATGACGGCAAACGTCCGTCGGCTTTCCCACCTACTTAAACCAGCCTGACCTTCACCTTTTAAGGGCAGCAGCCTTGTGAGTAATGAAGCTTGTCCTTAGAGGTCAAAGCCAGGTCACACTTGAGTCTGAATAATCTGTTACCAGAGAAGCTGGCAGACCAAACGGCTGCGGTAGGAAACGAGAGCACACGTTTAAACAAAAATGATTTAAAACCTCTTCGGTTGGCGCCAACGTGTTTCATAAGCAGGAAAAATCTTGAATCTGTCACTAACAGGTGACCGTAACGCAGATTAGACATAACGAGGAGTCACGTGCATTAATGAGCGACTTGAGTTTGGTACAGCAGGAGCCTAAAGCACATTCAGGTAGCAGCGATGAGCCAGTCAGCGGCGATTCTGGTGTCCTCGCACTCATCAGCTCACAGCTGAAGTGTCCGACAGGCCCGTCTGTCTCTTCCTGTAAATTTGACTTTGTGAAACCTGGAGACATCCTGCAGAGGAAGAACTTTCCACAACCCTGCCGACAAACACCCCGAGGGTCCCACAATGCAGCTGGTGCAGTCCTGTCGGCACCTATCGCCCCCCCCTTTTCCTCCGCTCTGAGGGCGACTCGGCGTCTGAGCGCCGGTGCTCTGACAGCGCTGCCGAATCAGACGGCCGCACCTTGTGATGGGAGGACAGGCTGAGCCAGCAGGCATCACCCTGCGCCTCCTGCAGGGGTCGGGCACAGTTCAGAGCTCTGTTATTTTTGGCAGGCAGATTACGTTATGTCACGAGATGGATTTGCTAATCCTGCTGCGTGTGCGCGTGCGTTTGTGTGTGCTTACGTGCACCGATATGATCTCTAAGCACAGCGAGTGTAAGCTGTAAGCAGGGCCGGAGCTGCATTCAGAGGCCAATCAGAGAGGCTGTGTTCTCCCTGCCTTTGTTTAAGTCACCGTGGGCTCGTTTTCCCCCGTAATGCCAAGTCCTGCTCCTGCGTGGAAACGGAATAACCAGAGCTTCAGGGGTTTTGTGAAGTACAGCAGACTTGATGATGCAATCTGATATTAAAAAATAAAGTTCAGTTTGCTTGTTTATTTTTGTGTGTGTGTGTATACAGCACACGCAGATGACAGCAGTGCAGGAAAGAAAAACTGGGTCTTCGCGTGTTAAATTATTTATATTTTTAGAGCCTCCGTAAATCGGGCACTTTCCTCCGCTGCTCTGCAAACCGCCATCCAACCGGTTTGTGTGCGCGATCAGGAAAAGTGCCGCACCAGACTCTAAATACAGAACGGCCTCCTTTCTGTGGCCTGTTGCCACAGTCGTGTTCACGCGGATGCTGCAGGATGTTGTTGGAAGCGAGCAGAACAGCGCGGTCCACCTGGAGTCTCGGGTTTGATATTGTCATCAACACACTGATAGACACTGTTATGTATATGAGAATAGTAGAGTCTAGACTGAGTGTATAATTGCCTCGTTAACATGAGCCAATCATGTGGCAGCAGCTCAGTGCATTAGGCATAGATGTGTCAAGATGACCTGCTGAAGTTCATCCTCAGCAGGTCTGAAAAAGAGGGAAACATCCAGCGAGTGGCAGCTCTGTGTTTGAAATACCTTGTAAGAGGTCAGAGGAGAACGGCCACACGGCTTCACAGTGATAGGAAGGTAGCAGTAACTCAAAAACAAAACCAACATTTCAAACCTCGCAGCAGATGGGCTGCAGCAGCTGAAGACCACTCTGGGTGCCACTCCTTTCAGCTAAGAGCAGCAAACTGAGGCTACAGTTTACATGGACACAACGAGCACAGATGGTAGGGTCAGAATGAAAGCGTGGCTCCATCCTGTCCTGTAGCACCAGTTCAGGCTGATGGTCACATCGAGCTAAAACTGGTTTCTTGAACATGACAGCGAGCCCACTGCACTCACATGGCCTCCACAGTCACCAGATCTCGATCCAGCAGAGCACCTTTGGGATGTGCTGCAGCAGGAGGTTCCCACCGTGGATGCAGCTGCGTGATGCTGTCATGTCAGCATGGACCAAAATCCTGTGAGGGATGTTTGCAGCACCTTGTTGAATCTGTGCCGTGAAGGTAAAAGGGCCGTTTTAGCTCACTGCGTGGTGGTTGGTAAGCAGCACGACGATGACTCCGTGATACCTGGTGTGGATAAAGCCCTTCAGGGACCTGAGATGTGCCTCTGCAGCGAGTTTGGTTGCTCAATCCCTGATCGTGTTGGAGGAGTTTGCAGGCAGAGATCTGATGCACTCACGTGTCCTCCTCTGGATCCTTTCCCCCTCTGACGCACATCACGCTCCATCAGTTCCAACAGGCTGCTAATAAGTTGAGCAATTCTCTATTATTTTAACGCTCAGGTACGGTTTATCTTAACATCCAGTCCTTGTGAACCTGATGATCGCCGCGAGTCGAGACACGTCGGTGAAGAAATCGAGTTATTCTTTATAGAACAAGTGCTGCTGGTGCTTTTAGCTGCTTCAGCTCTCATTGTGCTCCCGGTGCACCTTGAAAGTAGGCGAACTTGTGCCAGAAACCTCCGCTTTGTCTCTTCTGCCGAGCCCGCCGCGAGAGCGCCGGTCGCAGCCGAGTTCAGCAGAATCATTCGGCTTTCTTACAGGACCTAGTTAGTGCAGACGGGCTATTTTTGACTCTCTTTGTTTCAATGAGACATCTCGAGCAATTAACTCTGACAATATTTCTAACTGTTTTACACATTTTGAGCTTTGATTCAGTTGGCTTTTCCTGACGGGGACCTCAGATTACACATAGCTTAAATCCCACTGGATGCTCTAAACATCTGGTGCTTGTTTTCACTAAAGGCGGCAGTTTTCTGTTCTGCCTTCAGGGTGTTAATAGTGTTGATATTTCGCTGCTTTAGATGGACGTAAGCGCCACGACTTCACCCGCTGGTTCTGTTACTCTGTGACTCTAATAACACCCATGATTTATAAGAATTAACTACATAATTTATTCAGTATGACCTGAAAGGAAGGAGTGTGTTTGCTGAGGTTACAGAGCAGGGGTGTTCCCACAGACCTCTGTGCAGCCCCCCCCCCTGCCGGTCCTTTGTGCTTCATCTGCATCTTTAATGCTGCCTGTGCTTTAAGTTTATTTCTCAGAGGCAAAGTAAGTGCTTTCTTATTAATATGCTCTCTCTTCCTCTCTTCACAGCCACTTCCAACCCATTCTCCCAGAAGCCCCAGCTCTTCAGCACCCTGCTTTACTCCCTGGTTCCCATCATAGGCCTGGCCGCCGTCGTCCTCTTCTCCTTCTGGATGTGGCGGCATCACAAACTGGCCTACCCGGCGGCCCTCGTTCCCACACATGTAAGTCCCGGCAGAGGGAGAAGTCAAAAGGCCAAGCCGTAGCTCTGTTTCATGTTTCGTCATCAGCTGTTGTGTGCGCGGTGTGTGCGCTCTGCACCAAAACCGTTCAGTGGAGCTCAGATTTGGCAGAAGCGTTTATCGGGGATCAGAGAGGAAAAGTTGAGCCTGGCGTTCCCACAGGGGGGCAAATATTTTCACACATTTTGCTTAATGGTGGGAAAAGTTCCCGTCGTTATTGGTAATAATAATAATGCCATGGATATGAATGCAGTTTGATTCAGCTTGAGTTCAAGTCTCTAAAATCAGTGATTCTAATACATTTTTATCCTAGTGATTATGGCTAATATTACCTGTGATGTTGCTATCACGCTCCGGCGTTTGCTGTCATCTTACTGGAGCCATGAAAGTCCACAGGACTTCAGGGCCTCCGTGACCCGATTTTTCGTCTCTTTGTCTTGTCGTTGGCTCCTCGCTGTAGTCTGATTTCAGAGGTCACCTGTCAGTCAAGCAGCGTGGCAAGGCTGCCGTGTCCCCTTTCTTCAAAGTTGCTGCTGATGCAGTTAGAGTTTATCTTTTTGTCCGTTCAGCCTCGGTGAGCATCGGGTCCGACTTCATCTGTTAATTGCAAACAAAGGGGAAATGTAAAACCGGCCGGTTCCTGCATGTCAGAGGATGACGATGCAGGCTGGGGGGGGACACGTGACCCGCTCGGCCGATTCATTACAGGAAGTGCTCGGCCGCGCTCTGGTTGATTTCTGACACGAGTCCGTCAGTTTCTCACCTTTTAGAAAGATTGTGTATTATTTGACGTTTGCAGTCGGCCACACTGTGCACTCCCGTCTCTGTTGAACCAACCTTCAGCTTCACCGCTGATCCAGTTCCATCAGCGGGCTCAAACAGCCTTGGCCTCTGCTGCCCTGTGCAGCAGAGGGAACAGAGCGATGGTCAGCCAGACCTGACACGCCGTGCCGAGAGTTTACGTCTGGGTAATTGCTTTTTCAATTTCTTATTTCAGTCCTGTTTAGAAGGATGAGAGGAGCCCCGGTTCTGTCTCTTTCTTTTTCCTGCGGTTCTCTTTCAGAGCAAACGCGTCTGAGACTTGCTTCTAATTCACCACACGAGGAGTCTGGGCTGTTCAAAGTGTGCCAGACAGGCTTTTAATCACACAGAAGTGCCTGATTTTTTTTCTCTCTCTCAGATTCTCCAAGAAATTAAGCTCATAGTGTGCTGTTATAGCTGAGATGATGAAATGGTGTGATTCTCAGTGCCATCATAAACACAGGCGCTTGTTTCTGTTAAACCGATACAGAGATCCTGCAGTGAAGTCATGCGTTGCGGTGCACTGCAGCGAAGCGCCACCAGGGGGGAGTTTGTCCTGGTGAAACAGCCACCTGTTGACATACAAGCTCAACCCCGGCAGAGCCTAACAGAGGAATCACTGTGCGGGGGGAGTATATGCAGCGTTTGCTAGCCTGGCAGCACAAACCCAAAGGAGGAGCCTGCCCTCCCTGTGATGGCTACTTTCAAAGCAATTACGCCGCTTCCTCTCGTTACTTGGAGCTTCAGTTTAGTGCAGTTTTGTACCGTATTTGCTTATATTTTGGAAAATGAAGTGCTGTGCCACGGATTGCAAGTGGCTACAGGATGAGAGCTGGCGACTTACAGCCCCCCGGTTGAAATGCTACGATGGCACGCGGGTGAATGGATGCCTTTTCTTATTCTGTCATGTTTGCCATGTTTCCTGATTTAACGCTGTCACAAACGTTTTAGGCGGCTCTCAAACCCTCGCTGTTTTAGCACTGAGAATAAGGCAGTTTCTCCAAATTCCTGATTAATTTAGTTCCTGTGATTCGGAGGCTGTTTTAACCCGACAGCAGCAGCAGCGATGTTCTCGGCTGCTTGGCAGCAGGGGAAAAAGAAAACCCATGCACAGCTTCCACCGTATGGAAGAGAGGAGTCAGGGGCCTCTGCATTATTGATGAGGCTTTATATAGGCAAACAAAACTAAGCAGAGAGATGCTCGCAGCTCTGCCTCCGAGGATGGTGGTGGTGGTGGTGGTGGTGGGTGGGGGAGTGTGGGGGTGGGAGGGAAGAGAGACATGCAGTTCTCTTAACTTGGCTATTGTATTTGCACGCTGCTAAAGCACGGCAGGAAGAAGATAAAACAGACAGCGACACAATGCAATCTGGATACAAACGGTGATGGAAAAACAACACCGCTAAGAAGCTTATGAAGCATCTTACCTGCGAGCTGATAAATGAATAAATAAACAACAGAAAACAAAACAAGATCATGCCGGGGGGAAGGGTGGGGGGGGAGAGGGGGGATCAGATAACAAATGATGATACAGAGGGGAGTGAAAAAAAAATGCAGCACCTAAAAGATTTATAAAATCACAGGGGAGTGAAATGAAATGAAATAGCCAGGGTGGAACAAATGGAGTCGTGTGTGTGAGTGTGTGTGTGTGCAGGAGTGCATTATTGCATGAATGAGTAGGTATGCAAGGACAGGCGAGGGGAAATAAAGGAAGGTCACTCGTATACGAATGTATTTAAAAGTCAGCTCGTATGCATTTCTGGAAGGAGGCGATGAGGTAAACTCCACTTGCCCGCTGCGTGAAGGTGGGTGAAACAAACGGAGGGGTGCGTTCACAGTCTGCAGCTGCTTTTGTGTCCATCGGTTGTTTTGCAGTTGATTAAAACCTGTTTTTGTTTTTAATATCGGAGATGGAGAGAGGAGAGAGACGGATGCAGCGGGAGTGGAGATATGGAGGGATTTATTTCTGCTTCTATTCTTTTTCTTTTTTTTGTGTGTGTGTGTGTGTGTGTCTGTGTGTGTGTGTGGTCACACAATGGGCGCCATTAAAAAAAAACAGCAGAGGTGACTCCAGCAATCAGTCAAACAGCCTGCAAAGTCATCAAGGATGGCTTCCAGCACTTCAGTTGTTGAAGGGCACAAAAACACCACAAACACCCTCCGTTACAACAAAGGTTACTCAATTAGGACGTGCAACACCTGCTCGATGAAGTGAGGCATTTAAAGGTGTCCTGTCTGCTTGTTAAGCGATGACATATCGACCCCTTTTTCCGGGTCCGCGTGTCTCCATTGTTTGATGAGGCCGTTTTAACCCGAGGCCCCGCAGAACTGTCGAGGTGTCGATTTCAGAAGAGAGTCGCTCTCGTTGTGGCCATTAAAGCTTAAAATGAGCAAGTAATCCAAAACCACGCAGCAACATTTCAATGACTGACCTCGTGTTGTGGATGGATCACCTCCGATGTTCTCATGGATGAAGTTTGGCTCGTTTTCGTCGTCTTCGTCCCGGCGTGTGGTGGCGTTTCTCTGCCCGTCGGGGACCCTCGACATGAGCTTCAATTGAGAACAGTTAAACTCTCATCCTACGGCTTCTCTGTGCTGCTGTCTTTGTATTCACTTTACCATAGTTCTCTAAATAGCCACCAGTTAGCACGTTATATGTCAGATAGCTCAGCTTCACTACCCACTGTGATCATATCCACAGTCGTAGCGGAGCTGCATGTTTTAGTCTCGAAATCATTTGGTCACAACATGATCAAACTTCTGATTCATTATAAATCCCGTTTCTCTTAGTGTTGCCTCACAAAAACAGGTTTTCATTTGTCTCATAGTGGTGCTGCCCCTCTTTTCTGAAACTGAAGCTGTTTTTAGCTCCTCCCCCTTCAAGCCAGCGTTGTTCTAATTGGCCGCCCCTCACTAACAGCAGCTGGGTGGAGCTTCCTGTCCTCTCATATCTTTTTGATGTCACACAGGGCTAAAAGTTGGGGGGGGGGGACTCCCTGAAACTGAGCGTTCAGAGGACTCTGAAGCCTGAACTTACTTGTACATATTTTGAGCTCGTTATTTAAAAGTTTGCTCGTGTTTAATACCGAGCGCGCAGCTTTCATCAAACTCTGGTAAGCAAACTAATAAAAGCATGTCGGAACATTTCCAGTGTTGTATTATCTATGCAAAAGTTGTCCACAGGCGATTGAGAAATTGTCAGCATCTTCCTCCGGTTCGCACTTTGTCAGATTAAATTTGAATAATTTGTTGGGGATTTTTGAAAGAGGCATCCATCAAGCGAGAACTTCTGCCACCCTGTTTCATATCAGCTTTCGGCAACTCAGTGAAAATGTCAAAAACAGAAGATGTTTAATGCTCGGTCATGCTCGCATCTACACCCGAGCATAATGCGCTCTTCTTAGTCATTCATTATTAATGTGACAGCAACAAATTGGCCACACCTGTTGCTGGTCGGATTTTAGAGCGTCCTGTGTGCGCGGGAAGTCGTTCTGGTTATTAATCATACCTGTTAGGAGCATTTTCCCCGCTCCCCTAACAGCATCCATGTGCCAGCTACACTGCTTAATCTTGTAAAATGTCAGAGCTCTGCATCACACTGTGCGCATTTAATCTGAATCTCTAATTAAAACGAGTAGCAATGTGATTATGTCATAAACAAGCATCTGCAGTCTGAACAGCCAGCCAGAGAGACAAAGATGTATATGTCGTCTTAATACCCTCTGAGTGTTTAAATCCCCTGAATCTGCAGCTGGAAATGCTAATGGATCATTAGCTGAAGGACTGATTTGTAAAATGAGGACAGCATGAATAGAACCACAGAGTCGAAGTGTTTTCAGACCAAACGCCCACTCATGAACTGCATCTTTGAGGTTTTTTTTCTTTTGCATTCGCACCACCGACCGGGACACTAAAGCTGAGATTATACACTGTTGCAGACACGGACAGCTGGAGACCCGACGGCCGAGTGGGCATTCCTGTTACACTCCTTTGATGTCCACTTGAAGTCCGCCCCCCTGGGAAGTGTGCATAGTTGATGTATTGTAATGTAAATTCTCCGTGGATGGTTTCACACGGACCCTCGCGTTAAGCATCTGATGGCGAAATTTTACTCACCGCATTGATCGCTTCGCACATTCATAGCAGCCCTGTGGGTTCGAGATGTTCTCCTGAACTATAGGTGTCGCCACACAAATGTGCGTCTTCAAAAACGAACAGTGCAGCTGGCATCAGCGGATGTGATGCAAGCTGCAATAGCAACAGTTGCAATTGCACTGTTATGCATTAATGGCCAGCAGAGGGCGACTCTTTTGCTTTCAGAAAGAAGTCACATATACGAGAACTTGGACCTCCTTCCTGATGAGTTTCTCTTAGTCACATGATGATCATTTTGTAAATTAAGTCCCAGTTTGAGTAAAGTCGGGGTACTCCTTATTATTCTGAATTGACTAATATTTTCTGTAGCCATTGTAAAGCCTAGATGTCATAGATTCTTTTGTTTAAACATCAAATTTGTTTTGCTTGTGCAATCAATACAGAGTTTTATTTAGTTACAGTTATGAGGCTGAGATGGACTGGGCTGTCTCACCACCTTAAAAGTTAACATCAAGGATTGTAAAACTAACTGTAAAGCTGAGAGCAATTTTAAAAATGGAGAGGAGAGCTCTCGTCCTGGAATTAGTTAGAAGTGGAGCTGCATTTTGTGCAAATTTAAAGAAAGATGAAAGCAACGATGAGCAATTTTCTCCAGTTCCACCTCGGAAATGCCAAGTCTTAACTTAGCAATGTTCCTTCTTTAGATGGAAAAGAAATACTGAATTTTGAGTCAGCTTCCTGACAGGAAACTGACAAAGACGACTCCAAAGGTTACATGAGCTGGATTTAATTGAGGAACTTAACAGACCAAGGCGTTTTTTGGGAAAAAAGAACATTTAATCAAGACTTGACGGATCTGATCCAATCCAAATGGTAACACTGTTTTCTTCTAAACTAGCAGTCAGCACACTCCAAGAGGTAACAAGCTAGACGGCATCGATCCTGGCCTTTTCTGACAAGAAGCGATTAATAGAGATGGAGAAAGTTCAGCCTGTGGGATAAGATTTAATCCAACGGATGAACTCGGATCTAACAAAACAAGAGAAGTTTAATTACCAGCATCTGACCCCATCGGAAACACAACAGAAGAGAAAGATAAAACCATCAGCAACCGAAACGGCAAAGCCATTATTTGATGATCCACTCACACTGTCCACTGAGAGGTGTCCACAGCTGTTCCACAGTTACGGAAAACTGTCTCCCAAATATTTCCTTTCGCGGTGCCATATTTCTGCACATTTTTCAGCGTTGAGCTCGGTCTCAAGTCTTCAGGGAATGAGCTTCTAGTCATTTAAAGAAAAACACCATTCATTTTCTCTGCTAGGTAATGAAACATGCAGTCTTCACAATGCAAACATAATTGTTTGCACTTAATGGTGATGTTTGGATCCATTTTCATGGCTCTGCTCTCTAATCTTACAACACAAGGCACCAGAAATAAAATGTACCTATTTTAACAAAAAAAGCGCTCCCGTGTTACTGTTCTCATATAGCTTTCAGATTTGCATCAGACCAGGGTGTGGCGGGGTTAGCATAAAAAATATATGTTGGGTTTTCTACTTAATTAGTTGTCTTCCCAACGCTTTACAAAAAGAGATCAAATCCAGAGAAAATTTAATGCACCCAAGTCCTTCTGTCGCACTCTGTCATTGTGTCATGATGGCTGCGGTCCATCATGGTCTGCATACTTGCCACCAAGCCTCCATTATTCACACCACAGTGCGAAGTGGAGGCAAACTGGAATTGATTCTGTCTGAGTACACAGACCCACAGCTTTCACACGACGAGGCCTGGAGCTGCAGCACTTAAAAAAAGGCTAGACTTATGTTTATTTTTTTCCTGCCTTCTTCAGAGTGGACCCTATTTTCTCATCTCTATCCATCTCACCGATCGATTCTGACCAAAATCTCATCAATTGCTTTATTATGGAACTACTTACATCTTGTTTGTCTGGGTGCAGCTTTCCAAAGAAGTCCTAAAGGATCAGTGGACTCCACAGCGTGTCTTATTAACTCATTTGATAGTGCAAAAATGAAGCTGGCAGGTGCTGTTAGAGGAATCGAAAGTAGATGGGATATTGACCTAATTGTTGCTTTACTGCCCTTTATTTTCTTTCTTCCTTCGACACAGAAGCTGCCCTTTGAAATCTGGCTGAACTCTTACATTATAGAGCGTATGTTTGCTGTTTGGGATTGTTTAACATCTGGAGTTTTTAGCTTTGGACGCAGTGCAGTTCTGGTGCTGCTGCTTGTTGGTGTTGGACCGCATTTTAACACGTCTAAATCATCACCAGCAGCCCAGCGAGTTAGGTTGTGTGTGCTGCTCTCAGAATCTCCTGTTTGGGGTTTTGATTTAAACCAGCAAAATAAAAGACCTGCGCAGGCTTCGAGCCAGAAAGAATTCTCAGCACGGCGTGTTAGCATTAGCATGCTAACGCTAACCGCTGAGCCGGTGAAATCCGGAAAAAGCGCTTTTCTACTCTTCTGAGCACTTATACAACATATTTACATTCACACCACATTCATTTAAGCACTTAAGCATTTAAACAGCCAGGAATCGAACCGCCAACCTTCCGATTGGTGGGTGACCTGCTCTACCTCCGGAGCTACATCCACCCCATGAAACCATGAAAGCAAAGTTTTAGTTTGCATGTTCAGAACTAGAAAAACAAGACAAAGTGACACTTTGTTCAGCACCTAACCCTGTCCCAGTAGTTTGCAGCGCCTAAACCTGAGATTTTAAGTCCTCTAAGCTAAGTACAGAGTTTCCAGCGATACTTGAATCAATAATAAGTGATGAGTGTAATGTGACGTGTGACTCCAGCTTGGGTTTGTGCTGATGATCCACTCCGCCATGAACCTTTTTGCACCCTCTAATATAAATTTTTCATCTATTGACACGAATCAGTGCACGAGGACAGATCGGGGGGGACGGGACGTTCAAGGACATGAAAATAAAGCATGAATTGATAGATTAGCAGATGATGATTATTTCACAAACTGCCCCAACTGATCCCATCTCCCGGCCCTATTTCCACTTACATAAGCACCTATTCCAGGATTAAAAGCAGGCGTTAGTTTAGAGGCGTATTTCTCACGTCTGATTTCTCTGCAGCTCCGTGTTGACCTCCTCAGCTGAAGGTCTGACTCCCCGAACTCAACCTTTCTGCCTCCGAATGTGACTTTTGCGGGGAAAGTTTTTGTGCGTCTGACATCAGGGTGCTGTTGCTGTTAACTTGTGTTTGTTTGGCTTCACTGTGATCTTCTGTTCTTTCCACACATCGTTCAGTCTATTTTCAGCATCATTTTAAGTTCCTAAAAATGTGCCATCTTGCCTTCAATGCCATGCTTATTAATTAACCCTTCCATGATCCTTGTGGGGTAACAAACCAGGAGCCCTGCTCTGGAGCACAAGAGGGGGCTCGACCCATCATGTCCTGCTGCTTTTTAAGAAAAAAAATCTGCCTCTACTTCATCCACTAACTGAAAAAGTTAGCAATAATTTCTCTGTTTGCTTCTTATGTTCCTTTTCAACAAGCACGCCTTTCACATTATGGTGGAGGTAAGAGCAGTTCAAATGAAAACACTCTTAGTTTTCCCTCCTTTTTGGGTTCAGAGCTTGGTATGAATTCTCCACCTCAATCCCAGACCACCATTTTGTGTCCTGTTTAGTTGACCTTTTTTTTTTTTTGTTGCCTGGATTAATTGCATGGGTGGATGCCTTTTTTTTCTTTTTCTTGTGTTCTTACTGAAGATGCATTGTGCATGGTGGAAAATGGCCAACACGGCTCTGAATGCAGCCCTCCTTTTATATTTTTCTTTGTATGAATGTCCACCTGTGATGTTTATGTAACACATTGTGTGTGATGTGACCCAGTTTCCAGAATGGTATCTGCTTAGACCTATGGCTTACCATTTTTTTCCATGCAGAGATGGCAGAGGTGTTTGAAACTAAAACTGCAGCTTGCTTTTCCATCTCATATGCAGACTGAGGAGGAGTACAGATACGCTTTTACATAAGTAGGAGCTTTGCCACTTCTCTGGAACATTTTTCAAGGCAGAGAGTGTAAATTACTAAAGTACACGGGGAGCATAAGCCTCTTGCAAATGTACTTTGGCTCAAATTTTATCAAATTGCACTCGAAATACATCTCCAGACCTTGCTTTGGGGGCGTGGGATGCAGCTCACTAAATAACTCAGGGAGTTTAGACCCCAGCTTTAGCTCCTTTAAGGTCATGTCAACAACAGGATATGACCTCACAATGCTGGAGTTTTAGCCAGAATAACTGTTCATTGTCCTAAAACCAAGCTTGGTATTTTTTTATCTACTTAACTGCACCGAAACCCAGGACAATCCAAACGAGGCCTGAAAGACCTGTTTTTGAGGTAATAGATGAAGGTGTAACCCGATTAGGCCATAGGAGATGGTTGAGGGTTGGGAAGAATGGCGTGAAGCAGCAGATTCTGTTTTCCTGTTTCCTGTGGTCTGCTGACTAAGTGTAATGCGCCCCCGTTTGAGGCCACAGCGCCCTGCGATCGGACAAGGGATCCGGTGACTCCCGCCGGGCCGGGCCGCCTAGTCAGGACGAATCCCAGAAGTGAGACGGGTTTCCAGAAACGAAGAAGAAAGAAGAGAGTCCTGCAATGACAGATCGTCTTCGGGATTGCGTGGATGTGCAGGAATCTGCCTTGGCTTTGTATCTTTAGGCTTTAATATGTTTCCGTATTTTTGAACGTGAAAAGCTCCTCACATCACATACCGCCGAGTTTCACTGCGACACGACACAGGCGAGGCTGAACAGGGAAAGTTAACACCATGCAGGTTTTTATTGATAATGTGTTGACCACGTCATCACCAAATCAGGTTGGTTTTAATTTTCAATCAGAACAAAATGTACCGGAGCTTATTTTTCTGACAAATTACTATGCACGCCTTGAGTTGATTTAAATACTGAACAGACTCATAATCAGTTACACTGCCAAGAGCGATAGATGCACTGGAATTCTTCTTGATTGCTTTTTTGCAAGCTTATGTAACACAACAAGTCCTCCAGTTATATTTTTATTGTTAAATCATAATCTGAATTTAAAGTGCTGGATTACTGAGCCCAATAAAGACACAGGAATTTGACTAGAGACAAATTAGAAAGTTATTTTGTAACGTAGCGCTTGCATCTTTGTATTGTAGCCTGATTTTTATCAGTGACACCATGATGAGAATAGTTATCAGCTCAGACATCTTCATTTCCAGCTCCATATTTAGACTCCTGTAGAGTAGCGTTGCATGATTCAAAGTTGAAAGTAACACACAGTGCCCCTTCCTTTAGTCTTCAATTTGTAACTAGCTTTTTTAGCACCTATTTAAGCAAACGCGCTTACGATTGGTTGCCCCTCACAAACATGTGATTTGAACAGCAGGTGGGTGGGGCTTTGCTGCCTTACTGACATCATGAAAAGGCAAAAGTAGAAAAAAACTTTAGCTTATCCTGACCGCATTGATTTTAGCTTTGAATATGTTTATTATGAACATCCACCGCTGGAGCAAGATTTTTTTTAAATAGAAAATTAGCATAATAGGACCCTTTTACTTTTAATAGATGTACTAGAACTTGTTTTCTTCCTCTTTTCTGGCACAAAGGGAGTCCTTCAATAGCAAGTGTTTGTTGACCCATTTTCAGTGAAGTGTCCCCACTCAGATTTATTGCTCAGCCATTATGTTTATTCTTTATTTTAATTTTTTTCTCTTCCACTTTGCTGATTCCTGAAAGAAATGCAAATCCTCAGCCCACCTTTTCTGGACCTTTCAGATGTCGGGGTGTCGTTAGGCTGATTCACGGCCTCTGATTGGTGTCTCCGTACACAGAGAGAAACCTATGTGCGGTCTATGGTGGCATATTTGATTACAGTCCTTCAGTGTGGCGCCTCTGATGGTTTGGCATCATTTGCAACCGGAAAGGGAGCAACCACTGTGAGGTTCACCGTGTATAGAATTTTTTTTTTGTTGTTTAAATTAATTGACAGAAGCTACATCTAGGAGAACCTGAAACTTGCATTCTTTTGAAAGCCAGCAGGGGGCGACTCCTGTGGGTTCAGAAAGACTCCTGGTTTGCACAGGAGTGTATGAGAAGATGACCCCATTTCTCACCGAATTTATGACCTCAGTAGGCACTTTCTTGTTGCGTTTATGGTCTCAGTCACAACTTTAAAGTCTTGTAATGTTTATTGTCTAAGTTATGGTCTCCATTAGAGTCAAAAAAGGGCAATAAAGAAGGCTGTTCTCTACTTTGTAAAACCATCAGCCTGAGCCAGATTTGTTCTTGTTCATCTTGCACAGATCAGACATAGACATAGAAGATCTGCATCAAGGCAGGACCACGGTGGAGTCTTTAAATGGGTCAGGGACATAAATCCGATATAACACTCAATAGCAGGAGATGGATCCAAATATCTCTTAACAGAAACCTGCTTTAAAACAGCGAGCAAATACTTTCAAAGCAAGGTAGACCAGTTCATCGGGTGTATTTATAGCCGTGCTGCTGCAGTAGTAATCTTCTGTTGCACGTCAGAACAGATACAGCTTCAGTCAGTCTGCTGCTGCAGGTTTATTAAAAGTCCAAATTGAGAGAAACCAGATTTCTCTCCAGTTACTCTTTAACCCGTCTGTACTACCAGACGACGGGCGGTCGTCGAGTTCAGTGGTGCACAAAGGTCTAGGAGAACAGCCTGAAAAATCCTGACTCTGGTTAATAAATGAGTAAGGGTCAGTCGCCAAACTGGAAGCTAATGTTCTGATACGATGAATACAGTACGTGCTCTCCGATCATCACCCAGTGAAGTCAATGATTGGTTAAAGAAAGCACACAGTGTATTTACAGTGCAGCATTAAAAGCAGATGCAGGGAAACGTGTGAATCTATAGATTGGTTGTTTTGGTCGGTCCAGTGTGTTTTCGTAGCTGCCGTCTTGAGAGCGTTCGGGCCCCTCTGAAATCCGACCTCTGCACCGTGGTGGGTAATTTTCCTTGTCATTTGGCTGGCATTTGGTGTGAAAGCAGTGTGCAGACAGCAGGTCTGCCTCGCAGCTCTCTGTTAGAGGGAAAAGGCTTTAAGCAAACATACCAGTTCCCACTCAGATCCTCTTATTCCCCTCACAGTGCCCAGAACAAATGGGCAGCCATATATCTTCCAAGAGAAGCAGCAGCAGTTATTTCGTCTCGTTTTCCTACACACTTGCAGATACTCCACGTTGAAGATGTGATCCAGGAGAAAAAGGCCGTTTGACATGCATCACAGACAGTCTGTGGAAAACTAAATGCACTCTATTATTCAGTGGCTGTTCCCCACCTTTAGCAGCAATAACTTGAAGCAATGGTTTTCTGTGTGACGTTATCGGTTTCTCACATTATTGTGGAGGAGTTTTGGTCCACTCTCCTGTACAGCGTTGCGTCAGTTCATTTATTTATGCACGGCCTCGCCGAAGCTGCTGTGCTCGGGATCACTGACCTGTTTCAGGCGTCTGCTGTCAGAGGGACGGCCTCACATTTGACTCCAGAACACTTTGGTGCACAGAGGAGTTCGTGGCCAACTCAATAGACACAATGTGCTCAGGTCCTGTGGCTGCAAGACGAGCCCAACTCGTCAGCCCTCCACCACCGTGCTGATGGTTTATGTGGAGAAACATCTCCACTTTGTCCAAAGGCCATCGTTCCAGAAGTCTTGTGGTTTGCACAGATGTAACTTCACAAACCTGAGCTGTGCTGCCGTCTTCTTTTTATAGAGAAGAGGCTTTCTCCTGGCAACCCTTCCAAACCAGTCCTAATTGACTGACTGGGGCCTGTGGGAGTGTGAGACGCAGCTCTTCGGTTTTTTTGCAGTTCCTCTGAGCATTGCACCGTCCTGAGCTTGAGGTGAATTTGCTGGGACGTCCGGAACTTCCGGAACCTGCCAGAACTTCTGCTTCTACAGACACGCTCACACGAACTGATGACCAGTTGATCAATGAGTAGGAGCACCTGGCTGCTGACTCCTGTGGAAACAAAGAGGGAGTTTTCACTGGACTGTGCATCCAGCTCACAGTAATGCAGCGGCGCCTTCAGTCGTGTGGCGTAAAGCCAACCGCCTGTCCCTGCGTGCTGGATGGAAAACGTTGGCGGCACCTTATTTGCTCCATCAAGATGGTTAAAAACCTCATTTCGGACGCTAGAATAACAAACAGGTCCATATGTTTTCAGTGGCTGTTGAGGGAACCGTGTATAGAAATGCCTTTATTTCTGAAACGGTTAATGCAGTGCTTTTGTTAAACCCCCTCGAACTACAGGTGGAGTCTGCACCTTAATCACTTCTTGATTGTTTGATTTAAAATCCACTGTGGTGGTTGCACAGAAACATTCAACACGATCGGCTGAGTAATTATGAATCCGAGCAGGGATGTGCTGTGGGTGTGTGTTCAAGAGATCGTGCAGCGCAGAAGAAATAAAACAAATTTAATTCGCTTCACATGCATCTATAGATGTAATTATATTTAGTTAGAAACGATTTGATTTATGCAAAAATATTTCTGTGAACTGACCGTGCAATCTGTCACTCTCCCACCGAAGTTGCCTTTTCTTTACTTTAAAGTTAACTTCTCCAAGAGTGAGAGCCAGTCAAGGTTAATTTTATTTTATTCCTTTGTTTCCAAGTCCCACTTTCCTTTTTTTTCCCCTCCACCCTCTCAAATATTGTCTTGAGCGTAATAAAACGACGAGATCTACTCAAATGTGCTCTTTTCATCCTCACAGTAGCGCTTTGTTTTTGTGTGCACCAAAGGCCAGGGTTCAATCTCATGTTGATAAAAAAAATCAAAGCCATAAATGTTACTGAAGGATATACAGTTTGCTCCTGTAGCCGCAGTAATCTGGTCAGGCGGTAAAACGGCCACGGCCCCGCTGTTGAACGCTCCTACGGCTCGGCTCATTTTTCACACTTGGTGAGAGACTTGGATCCATCTCATGTTTGCCTTTAAGAAAGGTCGCATGCCAAAACCCGAACTGTAAATCCAGGAGAAAAGGTAATATTTGTGCCCTGAAATGCACCGTTAAAGGGGACGAAAACAGCCCTCGTTGGTTAGAGTGGTGCTTCCATCTAGCAGCAAGCCGTGTAACTCCAAAGAGAGGCCTTTTCTTTCTTCGCGTTGGCTCAGAGGAACACTCGGACCGACACGAGTGCACCTCTGATACATTATCGCCGTGTCTGAGAGGATCCTGCAGGCCTCGGGGTCCTGAAACCTGCTGCAGCTCATCAGGCACCCGGTAAGCTTTCAATTCAAGTGAAAACATGAACATCGCGGGGGGGGGGGGGGGCCCCTTTTTTCTTTTTTTCTTTCCTTCCCAGGGTACGATCAACCGCTGGGGCCC
>VOQJ01044766.1:0-17129 GCA_015052665.1 Apistogramma diplotaenia | reverse complement strand
TGTGTGTGTGTGTGTAGGTGTGTGTGTGTGTGTGTGTGTGTGTGTGTGTGTGTGTGTGTGTGTGGTGTGTGTGTGTGTGTGTGTGTGTGTGTGTGTGTGTGTGTGTGTGTGTGTGTGTGTGTGTGTGTGTGTGTGTGTGTGTGTGTGTGTGTGTGTGTGTGTGTGTGTGTGTGTGTGTGTGTGTGTGTGTCATGCTGTTGGATTGCTCAACACTATCACAGATCTCTACTCCAAGCTACAATTATTAATTCCTGCCTTTCAGCTTATAAAAAAAAGCAAAAGTCATACTTAAAAAAAAAAGCTCCACCTGTCCTCGTAGGTGGTCTCATTGGAGGTTTTCAGCATGGCTGTGATTTCTTTGTCTTCTGCCCAGAAGCAGACGAGGCCTGAGGAGGACATTATCCCGTCAGGTGCCACTGAACTGTGCAGTTACAAATGAATTCTTACCCATTGTTACAAACAACAAGTTGATGCAGTTGCGATGATTTTGTAGCGCTTATATAGTCCTCTATCCTGCTAAGGAAGCAATGCACCCTGGCACACATGTCGTCACATCTGCTTATTCCTGTGCACTCACTTAAAGGAACAAAGTGTTAGTGCACGCGGCAGGTGAGAGTGAGAAGGTGTTCGAGATGATGAAAAACAGTGAAAAGGCAAAAAAAGAATGTGGCCTTGTGAAAATGCCAGAAGAACGAAGAAGCTGAAGCTTACACGCTTAAACAAAAATAGAGCACGAATCTGATATTCATTTGGTGATACATGTTTATGGTGTTCAATTAAACACAAAGACATTATTATGATGTTTTTTTTTTCCCACAATCTTGTCTTCCAGCCGCTCCCGGGGCATCCTGAGGCTGCCTCATGCTGCTTGTATAATCTCTGTAGTGTGTTCTTCATCTCCCTGGGGTCTCCTCCCAGTCAAATATGACCAGAATAGCTCCACAAGAGGTCTGAAGGGCTAACAATTCCTGCTTTTTATCACTATTTCCTCACTCTGCTATTTTTTTTCTGTTATCCTTGGCCATGCTTATTCTCTCTTTTCACTTTCATCATATTTAAAAACTGAGATGTGTAAATGGTGAGTAAAAAAAGAGAGGAATTGCCTAAATCTAAAATTCCTTTTTGTATTCATGTTAACAGATAGCAGTTGGCTTCCACTGCAGGGCTACAGCAGTAACACTGGAAAAGCCAAGCTGTTAAAATACTGTGAAAGAGGTCGAGCTTCTGGACTTTCCATCATTGCACCACTAATATTTACATCCATTTCAGTTTTACTCACTAAACGTTATTAAACCATGTAGCGTAAAATTGAGAGGCAAAAGCTGGCAGAGTACAAGCAGGTAATCAGCAGCATGATTAATGCCGCGTTGTCCAAATAAGCTGGACAGAGTTCACCAGCAGGTTTCTCCAGCCCGTTCTGGGATCGGACCCTCTGGGATGAACCCAGATTGGACAGACTCGAAAAACCCTGACCTGATCTAGATTCAGTCAGCCTCCTGTTGAACATCGTCATCTTAGACATGAGCAGACAGATTCCAGAGCAGCTGCCATTTTTAGACCACTGCAGGTCCTGCTATGACCACATTGGATGTGCACCTGTGATTTCACCATAGACCTTAAACTTGCAACCATCAACTTTTCTTCCAAACTCATGTGAAAAATCATCATTTGGCCAAATGTGCATCATTTTTTCCCCTAAGCTTCATGGGGTTGTGGTCCATGATATTGTCAACCAGGGTGAGACTGTCAATAGTGTTCTGCTGTATCATCCTAATGTGTCACTGAGGGAAAAAGTAGAAGAACTCAAAGGCACTTGCTTTTAATATAAAATGTAAAATACCTTTGGTCATCTTGGCAAACAAGTTTTCATCAAAATTGGATCTTTTCTCATGGTGTTCCACCAATAGGAGCCTTCTACTTCTGGTGTTACACCAATGAGTGTGAACAGAATACTGCAGCAGTGATGGAGGAGATCCAGCAAGCATCACCGAGGGTAAGTGTAAGGGGACAAAACAAGACTCCCACTGTGAGATAAAAAAATGTCAGCTGCACTGAGATTGTCCAAAGATGTACATGAAGATTATCTTCAATGTGAGATGAGTTCTAACTGAAACAATTATTTAGATTTGTACGGGGCCCTTCCCAGAACTCTTGGATCATACTTTGGTTATTGAGTCGGTGATTCAAACAAGTCTTATCAAGCAGAAGTTATTCACAGTGGTGAATGGCTCCTTTAAAAGGCAAACTTCTCCCTTTTTGTTGAAAGAAAGAGGGGATTCTCTTTATTACTCCTCAAACCTACTGTGATCGGTAACATTTCTACTAATATTTCCACTGTTTTCTCACTGCTAACAAAGCCTGTTGTAAGACACTGAACTGAACATATTTTCTCTATATAGTAACCCATGTAATTTAATCCTTACCTAATTTAATTTAGATGTAACAAATCCAGTGCATTCACACATGCACTATGTTGCAGTAAATATTCCACCTTTCTTTAAATATGATTTAGGTTTTATGGTAGAAATAATAAAATAAGGTTAAAGAAACTCTAGATTTGCATGTGCACACACACACACACACACCAAGGCCACAATAGGGGCATATAAACAGACATATTCAGGGCAATGTTGACCTATATCCCTATGCTAATAAGAATAGTAATTCACATGGGGTCTGTGAACATTCCAGAAAAAAGGAAGAAGAAAAAAAACAAAGAAAGGAAACATCCATACTTACACAGATGTGAACACAAAGCCACAAACCTCATTTCCTTTTTAATCCCTGTAGACACGTCTACCAAAGCCAGAAGAGTGGGTGAGAAAGTTAAGTTTTAAAGCGAAATGAAACCTATAAATTCATCAATCCATCTTTTAACACTCGTCAAATTCTTGCTGTGAGGCAGCAGTGCTAACAACTGTACTACCACGTGGTGTATACTGTATATATATATTTATACTGTATATAGAGCTTCATTGAATGGGTTTCCATGGCCGAGCAGCTGCATCCAAACCTTGCATCAGCAAGTGCAATACAAGGCGTTGGATGCAGTGGTGTAAAGCACACCACCACTGGACTCTGGAGCAGTGAAGATGTCTTCTCTGTTGTGACGAATCAAACTTCTCCATCTAGCAATCCAAGTCTGGGTTTGCAGTTACCAGAACAGTGGTATTTGTCTCACTACGTTGTGCCTTAAGGTGACCCTACAATAATTACAGAAAAATAAAACGACAATCAAAATTACCCCCCTGATCAAGCACTTGGCGACAGTGGGAAGGAAAAACTCCCTTTTAACAGGAAGAAACCTCCAGTGGAATCAGGCTCAAGGAGGGGCAGTCATCTGCCATGACCGGCTGGGGAGATGGAGACAAAAGACACACTATGACAGAGAGTCAGAGATTAATAACTAATGATTACATGCAGGGGATGTATAAACAGATTGTGAAAATAGGTGAGTGAAGAAGAAATAGTGCATCATGGGAAATACTCAGAAGCCTAGACCTTACTGACATTAGCTAAGGGTTCAGGGTCACCTGATCCAGCCCTAACTATAAGCTTTATCATAAAGTTTGAAGCCTAATCTTAAAAGTAGAGGGTGTCTGTCTCCCGATTCCAGACTGGGAGCTGGTTCCACAGAAGAGGGGCCTGAGAGCTGAAGGCTCTGCCTCATGTTCTACTTTTCAATATCCTGAGAGCGAAGTGCTCTCTTGGGGTGATACAGCATTATGCGATCTTTAAGATAAGATAGCATCTGATTATTCAAGACCCTGTATGTGAGGAGAAGAAAATTCAAATCTGGATTTAACAGGGAGCCAATGAAGAGAATCCAATATGGGCAGAAAATACTCCTGGGTGACTTCCATCATTTATCCCAGAAGGAAAAAAAATTATCAGTTCATCACAATTAGGGCTGCATCTATTGATTATTTTAGTAATTGAGTATTCTATTGATTATTCCATCACTTAATCGAGTAATCAGCTTAGAAATTTTAAATTAACATTTCATCTGCCTATTTTAACTTCTGCCCTGCCGTTTTTCACCATGTGAACCAACAGCAGTGGATGGAGCCGCTACAAAGTTCTGTTTTCTTCACCTTAACACTTGCTGATAGGGTGGTTGGTGAAGGACCTCCAGCTGTTTCCAGTAAAGATTTTAATGGTGGTTACTAAAAGAAAAGCTGCTATTTGTCCATTCACAAATCACGACCAATATTTACGTCGTTGAAGGTAAAAAAAGCTACATCTAGCGGTCGTGGACGAAAGTGCGTGTAAATGACGTTTTCGGTTTTGTCTGGCAGACTGCAGAAAAAGACATAAATCTGTACCCCTGACCCTGACTCTTACCCCTAACCATAACCACATTGAAATGAACATAAAAGGAGGTTAAATGAGCTGAAAATGTAGTGGAATAAGGCCACGAAGACCCACGTCCGACATAAGCCGACGAAGACCGACTTCCGGATACGACACGCGAAGGCGGAAGTAGAGGCGGCCACTTGCAAAGGTGGAAGTGGGCGTGGTCATTTGGAAATGTAAATATACAGTAGGTCGTATTTCATTTGTAAACGTAAATATGAGACGTATTTCGGCTATGTCGAAACGACGGATGCGTACGTTTTGTTTGGAGGACATGTTGGTTGGAAAAACATTTCCTCCACTTGAGCTCACCGTTATCTGGTTGTTAAGTGATGATGCAAAATTCCATTTCCGGGTCCAAACTTTCCTGTGTTCAATATGCCGCAATGCGGTATCCCTCGTTGTTTTGACCGATTCAAATGGAATAGTGAACAGCAGTGGGATGCCATTGCTGTCCATTTAGGGGCATTTGGACCTGGAAATGATGTCGGACCTTTGCGCTTGTGTTAAATCCACGGCCTGCTGCTGTGCTGTGACAACACAAACATGACCGACAGTGCTTTGAAAAACATGACACAGCCACTTTTACAAATTCAAACTGAGAGCCGGGAATACGATCCCAACTTTTATGTGTGTGTATTTGCACACCTTCCATCTGCTTTCTGGAACTGCTGTCTACTCTCTAAGCTAAAGCAGAATAATATGGGCCTATAGGCTGTTAATGCGTGCACTCACCCCCCTTTGTGTGCATGCATGTGTCGAAAACAAAGCCCTGTGCCTTAATGACAGCCATATAAAACTATGTGAAGAGGCCTAGTGTGGGTTTTCTAAAGTGATGGACAGGTGGGATGTCTAATCCCATCAGAGAGTTGGTTAGTTTGTCCCTCAGGGCCCGCCTCTGTCTACTGAGTGGGCCCTGATTGGATGATATGATTCTTAAAGTCAGATGGATTGAATTGCTTGGGGCCAAGAACAATATATATAGGTAGAAAAAAGGGGGAGAGTGTGAAACACAGAGAGAAAATGATTGCAAGATGAAATCTGAGCGTGAGAGAGATGGATGAATGGGGTTGCAAGGAGAAAATATACATCTGAGAGAGAATAATAGAGAAAATCTTACATAGTAAGAGATAGAAGACAGAGGGAGCACCAACTGTAAATTCAGACAGATCACTTTGCTTGGAGGGAAATGAATATGGATTTAAATAAATGACTTAGCCTGGGGAGAATGCTGGTAAATTGGGGTGAGTGGGTGGTTGAGATTTGGGACTCCTAAGCAGGTTTTCAGGAGGGGAAGTCAAGTGGAAGAGGGTTGTAATAAGCTAGAAGCTCAGTCCATATCTGAGCATTTATTTATGTTGCAGCACGAAGCAGAAAAAATGTTTTTCTGTTGGTTCAAGTTTCCAAAACGCTCGATTATGATCCAGAGAATGCGGCTTTGGAGTTCACAGTTAAAACCCTT
Organism: Apistogramma diplotaenia; assembly: GCA_015052665.1. NCBI lineage: Eukaryota > Metazoa > Chordata > Actinopteri > Cichliformes > Cichlidae > Apistogramma > Apistogramma diplotaenia. The sequence goes on along the minus strand of VOQJ01044766.1, from coordinate 11,311 downwards.
TATAATTATAACCATTGTTAATGACTTAGAGGGCGTTTGAAATACTTGGAAATTCAAATTTACAACCCTCGAGTGTTGGTGGAGGATATTTTTGTTATGAACCCAGTTACCATAATTGGTTCTTCAGCCAATCAAGGTTTTTGGATTTTCTTATGTAACAAGTGTGTGGACCTTTATTTCCTCATCACAAATGTTTCCCAGCTGCACTTTTCAGCAGTAGGAATGACTAAATTTAAGTCTGTCTTTACAGTCCAGCTAACACAGCAGCAGAATGTTAGCCCGAGTTTAGTCATGCATGCATTTTCTTGTGTTCTCAAATGATGAAAATAACCTGCAGAAGCAGGTGAAGTTATGAAGGAGTTTTAATGAATTCCTCAAAGTTAGCAACATTTGCAACAGGTTTCTCCTCCGTGTGACAACAGCAGCAGAGATTTTACAGGAACTTGCTTAAGTACAGGGAGTGTTTAAAGGCCAATCAAATCCAAATACTTTCTAAAGGTTAAATTCATTTTTATAGGATGCCCATTATTACTGAAAGACAGTGCCTGGTGATAACTGTAAATTAATGCAATGTAAGACACACCGCAGGTACCTGTCAAGCAGCAAGACAAGTCCTGACATTAAAAATAAATACATAAATAAATAGATGATTCCTTTGGGGGATGGCATCAAAACACCAGCAGGTGATTTGACAAGTGCACAGTAAGTGAAACTGCTCCAAAAGCATATTCATGCAAATCACATCGAGACATGACCATCAATTAACCTCAACACAAAAACCAATATAAGACATGTAATTTTCTCTGAGGTCTGTGGGTCAGAGGCTCCTGCATGCATAAGTATATGCCTACAGTCAGACATATCTCCACTTGGAGAAGGAGACACAGCTCTCCATATGTATGTCAGTGTATTTGTAATTAATTCACCATCAAATTAAATCATTAAATCATAAAGGTGTGAATAGGTTTCAGCCACATCCGCCTCCAAAACATTTCAGCTCCCTGTTTTTGCTTGAACTTAAAGTCTCCAGCAGGTGTCTTTGGAAACGTGTACAGTTAATGTGGTGTTGTGATGAAACATTATTTTTCTGCCCCGTGTTTTCAAAAACTCCAAACTGCTGAGATATACAGTTTTACTTTGGGTGAGATATATTTTCTTCACTTTTATTCTTTGCTCTCTTTTACTGCTCTGTTTTTTCAAGGAAAGAAAGAAACTCTCACTTTGCTCTTCCTCACATTCCTGCTCCGATTTGTCCTGCACTATCCACGAGTCTTTCCCAGAACAGAGATTAAATCCATTCTTCAGTGTCCTTAAACCTCCAACTCAGCTGTTTACTTGCAAAAACGCCAATACACTTGTTCTAAGTCTGTCAAAGGTTTACATCTTTGTGTGTGTGTGTGTGTGTGTGTGTGTGTCTGTGCATGCATGCTTGATAACAGCAGTCCTTTTCCACATCCAACACATGAAGGAATTTGAAATGACAGAGACCTAACTTTAGACAAGAAGTGAAATGCTGCAGACTCTGTGTTGTGTTCATTCAAAAACGTTTTCCTCATGCTGAGGTTTTAAGTGTATAATCCCATTATTTATTTAATTTTATTTTTGGATATTAGTGCATCTCACACATTTCAGACCAAGAGAACAACCTAATGTTCCCAAGTAGGAAATGAGCGTCATGTCCGGAATTTTGTAGCTTTCCTGAAGGATGTACAGTTCGGTCCATGCACAGGTCCATAGGTTTAGACAATCACAGTGGATTTTAAATCAAACAGTCAATGTGGTTAAAGAGCAACACAACACCTGGTTGTGCCGCCCTTGGAATTAAGAACTGCAATCAAACACGGGCGAGTCGCCCAGGTCCTGAAGACCACCACAGCACCACCCCACGCCTCACTGGTAGAAATGCTGTTAGTTTTACACAATGGGACTCAAAGTTTCCACAAGTTTAGCTTTTGTCTCTTCAGTTCAGAGATTTTTTTGCCCAAAGTTTTGGGGATCATGAAGATGTTTTTGGCAAACGTGAGATGAGCCTTGGTGTTCTTTTCGCCGGGAACTCTTTTTTTTTTTTGTTGCCATTTTTTCATGGTCACGTTCTGTGTGTTAAAGCACCGACTGGGAGAAGTGAGGCCTGCAGTTCTTCAGGTGTTCTGGGTTCTATTGTGACCTCATAGATGAGTCATCACTGTGCTCTTGGAGTCATTTTGGTCGGCCATGGCCTCCTGGGAAGTTTCACCACTGGTCTATGTTTTCTCCATTTGTGGCTCTCGCTGTGGTTTTCTGGTGTTCAAACCTTGTAACCTTTTCCAGAACGACAGATATCAATGACTTCATTTTTCTTGTGTTTCCTGTGCCTGAGTTTATTTAGGCTGTGGCGTAATATGCTGCTTTTTGGGATCTTTTAGTTTACTGCACTTTTTCCAACAGGTTCTTATTAAGTAATTTTTTTTATTCAATAGATCTGGCAGTAATCAGAACTGGTTGTGAAACTGAACTGAGCTTTACCAAGAAATATGGCTAATCACAATTAATTCATGATTTAACAAAGGGGGACAAGGCCAGGGAGGTCCGGATACCCTTTATTTACTCAGGTTATCTTTGTCGAATACTGAAATTGTGTGACAAACGTGCAGAAAAATAGGAAGGGGGCAAATTCTTTTAACAGCACTGTCAATACAGAGGATTTATAAGAAGGAGCAAACCAACAGTTACACTGAAGAACTTCGCTGGACAGATTAGACCAACTCGATTAACTTGTACCACAATGAGATCAAGTATGGAGAAGGAAAGGAACAGCTCATGGCCCCAGAAACATGGTGGAGGCAGTGTCATGGGCAAATATGGCTGCCAATCAAACTGGGTCCCCAGTGTTTATTAACGAAGGCAAACGTTTATGAAATATAACACATCTTGAATTCCGCAGAGGCTGAGAGACATGACAAGTAATGTTTTTAAATTGACTCTTGCAAGTAATTGCAGTAATATGACGCATATTACATTATGTGCATTTCGTGCTATAGAAAAAAAAAATCAATTATGTTGTGCCCTGGAGGTTCAGCAGAAGAAACACACTCTTAAAAAAATATAAATTTTCTGGCAGACTCAAACAGGTAGTGAGGAGGAATGTCACCGAGTGTGGGGAAACATGTGGCCAATATTTATCTCACGCAAATGTCGAGAAGTACAACTTAAAGTGTTCTGGAATATAAATATGCTGAGACCATATTGGTGGTCAGTTTTCCCTCTATTCTTCATTACACCTGCCAGTCTTTATATGTTTCACTGACTGAGTGACGCCTGAATTCAGGGCTTAAAGCTGACATCAACATTAATTTTATTAGAAGCAGCATGATAAGAACAGCCCCTGAAGAATATAACTGAAAATCAGCCTTTCATGCATAGTGGGTCACTACAGTGGACCGTTATTCGAAAGTTGTTCTCTTGTATGTGTTTTGTTGTTATAGTTGCATATCAGCCAACACAATGGATGGTTGTGTATCATCCCATACATTGATTCCCACTGGCCAGCCATGAGAAGTTGTTTTAGTTTTTTTTATTTGTTATTTAAATGTAATTAAAAGGATCAGGATTAGTCGATACGAGTTGTAGTGACGATCCGAGGATGCAATACAACTCTATTCTGTGACTATGAACCCTTCCCTTCTGTGTGGACACGAATTCAAGCTTGTGGGTACGAGCAGAAAAGTGTTGAAATGATGTCACAGGGCGGAGTGATTGGTAGAGAGATATTTAAGTTTTAGCTGCAAACTTGCAATTGTGATGGCACATTTCTCCCAGTATTTTGAAGTTCTCTGATTTCGTAAAACAGCTCATACTGCCCCCTCGATCCCTTTATTTTTGCTGTCAACTGAAAACATTTGAGTTTGACATTAAAAGATGAAAATGAGACAAAAGATCAACATTGCAGCTTTGCAGCTGGATGTTTAAAATGAAAAATGGGAAAAATGAACTGTGTATCAGATCCAGACGTGAATACCTGGAAATAAAAGCTGAAATTTTGATTTTTTTTTGTATTATTTTCATCTACAGTCTACAGCAAAAATAAAGGGATTGGAAGCACCGTTCGCACACAAAGTCAGGAATTAAATATACAAAAATTTGACCTTAAGCTGGTTTAGTAGCCCAGTCTGAAATACAAAAGTGGAGAAAACCATCCATCCATCAGAAGAGATTCATAAACATTACGACAAAGACTGAGTGAGTGCTAGCTGGGAGCAGGGAGCAGGAGGGAAGTACGAGAAGAGATCACATCGGATCAGCGAACTGTAGAACAGGAGGGAAACAAGACAGGAAATAAATCTTGACAGAGGTTCTGATAATTAATGCATAAAAGGTTAAAATGCTAACAATGAGAAATGCCCTTTCTGACACGCACACGCAGCAAACAGTTTCAATGGATTTCAGATACTGTTTAAATACATCAGCTGTTAAACAACTGGCCCAGAACAGCCGAGAAAAACTCAATGATTTACACAGAAAAACAAACGCCGACACTTTGTGTCCTGATCCATATAATGTCACCATTTTGGTGTAAACTAATTCCTGAGGGAAATGCCTCTGAACTTGGCAGCTGCTTTATAGTTTTTACCAGTGGCTGAAAGCAGCTTCGTCCTACAGCCAAAAGTACTACATCAAAACCTTTCAGAAGCTGCAAACTGAAAACACTACAGAGCATAAATAAACGAGGAAAAAATATAAGAAATTATTACATTTTAAATATTTCCTTCTGACCTACATGACAAAACATCATTGGCCACAAATACCATACAACATTGTTTCTGAAGAAGAGATTCTAATTATTTTTCTCTGCTCAAATAAGAAATTAGTAAACTTAAAAACTCCTTCATTTCTCAGCTTAAAAGTTCAAGAAGTATTTCTACAAACTTTTCCACTGGACTATAACTTGATTTCGCTTAAATATTCTCTCGGGGGATCCAGTCCTCGCGCGGAGATAATTCAGCAAACCTAAGGTAGAAATAACAGACATGAACAATTACTTTAGCGGTAGTTCAAGAAGAGCCATTGTGATGTCCGCTGACTTCTGATGTTTTATACCTTCATTGGAAACCAAAGCCTGTCACAGTAACCGTGCAGCAGTCACACTGATTTACACCTAGAAAATAAAAATGATTTGGAGAAATAGTTTGAGGCACCAACAGTCTAACATCCCTTTGATGTTAACAAGCGGTAAATCAGGTTTCAGAGAGAGAGGAAGATGAAGAGGGAGACTGTGTGATGAGGGGGGAGGATGAAGTGGAGACAAAAGAAAGAGAGCAGGTCAAGAGAGGGAAACGGTGGATGTTGAAAGAGATATAAAGAAAATTAAAGAGAGAGAAGGAAAATAGAAAATGAAAAGAGGAAGTGGAGGGGAGAGGGGCTGGGCAACTTTCCTTTTATGTTACAGGAGCTCAAGCACAGAGGAGAAAGTTAAATTGAAAGAAATTAAAAGGTGAGAGCAGATAGGGAAGAAATGGTTTAGCTCTGATGTACAAAATGTTAACCTCTTTTCAGATCAAAGTGTTTTGTAAGGAAGCCAAAAAAATAAATAAATAAAACACATAACTAAAGTAATAAGCATTCATCATCAAGCTTGAAACGAGATCATCTTATGATGGGATCTCACCAAGATGCACTATATCGCCAACAAGTATTCGCTTGGCTGCCTTTACAGGCATATGAACTATGAGTGGCATCCCATTCTTAATCCATAGTGTCTAATATGGTTTCAGCCCAGCCTTTGCAGCTAGAACAGCTTCGCTTCTTCTGGGAAGGCTTTCCGCAAGCTTTTTGAGGTCAGACACTGATGTTGGACAAAAAGCCTGGCGTGCAGTCTCCACTCTCATTCATCCCCAAGGTGTTCTATCAGGTTACAATCAGGATTCTGTTCAGGCCTGTCAAGTTCTGCCACACCAAACTCCCTTTATGGACCCTGCTTTGTACACTGGCGTACAGTCATGTTGGAACAGGAATGGGCCAACTGTTCACACAAAGTTGGGAGTATGAAATTGTCCAAGTGTCACCCAACTCCTGAAAAACAACCACACTGCATAATCCTTCCACCACTAAACTTGGCACAGCGCAGTCAGACAAGACTGTTCTCCTGCCGGCTGCCAAACCCATCTGATGCTAGATGAAGAAGCATGATTAGTCACTCCAGAGAACATGTCTCCACTGTGCTAGAATCCACTGGTGGCATGCTTTACGCCACTGCATCCGACGCTTCGCATTGTGTTTGGTGATGTAAGGTTTGGATGCAGCTGCTCAGCCATGGAAACCCATTCAATGAAGCTCTCTATGCACCGTTTTTGAGCTATTTTGAAGGCCAACATTAGGGACCTCTACACACTATGCACCTTAGCATCTGTTGACCGTACTCTGTGATTTTACGTGGCCTACCACTTCAGGGCTGAGTTGCTGTTGTTGTCAGCTTCCACTTTGTTTTAATACTACTAACAATTGACTGTGGAATATTTAGTAGCAAGGAATTGCCATGTGGTCATGGAAGAGATTAGAACCCATGAATTAAATTATCTGGATCAGTGAGTGAATACTTTTGGCACTATAGTGCATTACACATACAAACACACAACTACTCCCAGTCACTTCCCTTTGAGCTTGGCATTCAGTTTGATTTAAACTACGATTCTAAATTAACACTTATGTACTGACAAAAACCAGTCTACAGCTATCCATTGTATGGCTCATGGACCACATCCGGCCCATTGGTTATCCCGTTTTTTAAAATTTACATCTTGTGATGTAAGTTTTACACATCTGTGGTTTGTGCAGTCAAAACCAGCTTCGTGAGTTCCCACAAAAGTGCAAAAAGCAGTCAGTCATTCTTTGATGGCGAGCTTGTCAAAGAGTGTTTGGTGGACTCTGACATGCTGAGATTCCCTTAGAAAAAAGCATTTGAGAATTCGCCCCTCTCCAGGCAAACCATAATAAGATGGATTAAGGACATTTAGAGAGATCTGGAGCTTGAAAAACAAAGTAGACAATTTGACTTTTTCTCCTTGGCTCTAGACAAGAGCTGTGATGTCTGTGGCACAGCCCAGTTACTCATCTTTGTACCTGGGATAATGAAAGAGCGGTGGAACTGGCAACAATGTGCTGAATGAAAAGAACCCTGACAGGGAGTGATTTGTTCAAGGAGGTAACTGCATGGTTTGATAGGCTTGAGCTGAAATGGGACAAACTTGCAGGTGTTACAACCAATAGCTGTCCAAATCTGACTGTGACAAATGTTGGCTTTTTGAAGCAGAAGCAAGACAAAGTGAGTGAAATGAACCCAAAACTGAAGTTGATATATTTGCATTGTTTAATACAACAAGAGGCGTCGTGTAAATCAGTGCTAAAAATTGTCCATGTTGTTGATGATGTAACCAAAATAGATAACTTCATCTGGGCAGGAGTACTGAATCACAGGTACTGTAGCTTGTTGCTCTTTTGATTCACTGCTGGCAGAACACTTCAGGTCAATGCCACTGCTAAATTTTAATTCTTCTTTCAAAGGGGAGACCTTTCCCCACATGAGGAGACATGCTCAGATGATGGTTCTCTTTGGATTGACCTTCAAATACGAACAAACATTTCCCATGAGACACTGAAGACACTGAGCCTGACGTTTATGCACTTGTTCAAGCCTTAATTTGGGATTAAATCATTAATCATTAGCTAATATTAATTTCTGTCTCTTTTCCACACCATGTGTTTTGTCTTGTCTCCTTCCACTCACCCCCAACCGGTCACGGTAGATGACTGCCCCTCCCCGAGTCTGTTTCTGCTGGTTTCGGCTTTCTTCCTGTTAAAAGGGAGTTTTTCCTTCCCACTGTCGCCAAGTGCTTGCTCATAGGGGGTCGTTTTGACTGTTGGGTTTTCTCTGTAATTATTGTAGGGTCTTTACTTTTCTGTATAAAGTGCCTTGAGGCAACAGTTGTTTGTGATTTGGTGCAATGTAATGTTGATTAGTCATAAAATATTGGTGTTTTTACTATGTTTACTTCACATAGTGATTGGTGGTTGCCTAATTGCAACCACCAATCCACTCTTATCAGCATCAGTTTATAAGGAGATAAAATTTAAATTGAGAAAAATTGGGTTCAGCTGCAACTAACAGTCCTCGTTATTTGCAGTGTTAAAGATTTCATAAAACAAACTCCAGAGTGTGGGTATGAGCTTCTCAAGTAGTCGTCTGTCTAATACAAGAATTTCTACACCACATGTGCGGCTGTGTGGAAAACCTAATAAACAGGAGTTGGCAGCTTTAGAAAAGCAAGACGACGGGTGTTAAAAGAAAAACGGGTGAAGAAGTCAGAAAACAGGAAATGAATGTTCATATGCTTTAGGGTTAAGTAGGAATGGGTGGGGAGATGAAAGAAAGGGTGGAGGAGGGATGAGAAGTGCAGGGTAGAGAAAGAGAGGGTGGAGAAGTTAAACTTCTGAGGGATGGATTAATGGCCATAGAATTATATAAAGATGCAGAAATAAGAAGAGGTGGGAGAGTCTGTTTAACATCGTTTTGCAGCAGCATGTATCACATTTTGAAGATATTTTAGGGTTGCAATTTTCATGACATTTTTTTTTCTAAAGCAGTCATAAATGAATTATTTTAAACTGATTTTATGCCAGTTTAGAAATTATAGCTTTTATTTTAGAGCTGCTGAAGTTTTTGTTCCATTTTGTTAAAATATCTGGAAACATATTTGTCTGCTGTCACTAGGAACATAATTGCTTTTTGTTTCCTTTTACATACCTGATAACAATCTGGTTCCCTATAAAGTATCCATGCATGAATGCAAGCTGTTATATAGAACCGTGGTTTAGGTATCATATAAAGAGCTGTAAATGTGCAAATATATCCAATGTGGTATTTTAAAAAACTGTGACCTTATGTCCAAATTCAAACATGCAGTGATTTATCCAAAAAAAAACAAGACGTCGACTTAATCAGTCACACAGTCACAGACTGAAAAAGGTTCAGATTAAACGGAATAAAATCCAGGCTTATCCATCGTTCTGCTGGTCAGATTGTTGGTAAGAGTGCTGTCCATTCACTGAGATACAACCATAATAATTCATCAACATGCAATTTTTAGGCACTGTTCTAAAACTGGAAATCAGTATTTCCATGATCATGACAACAGGACAAACACAACGGTGCCTTTTAAGAAATCAGTAATTGTTTTGGGCATTTTGACTTTATTGAGAAGAGAGCGTGAGTGAAAGACAAAGAGAGGAAATAAAGGAGGAGAGTGAAGGTGAGTTACAGGAAGTGAATGAGCCCACTAGCCTGGACTCAAACTGGGGTTAGTGGACGGTTTGCTTATATATGCACCGAATGGGAGTGGCCCTCCAATTTCATTGTACATCTGTATAATGACAATAAAGACTATTCTATTCTATTCTATTCTATCTATATATCCCATCACTTGGCTAAAACAAGCCGTGCCCGACACCAAAGATGATGCCCTGAAGAAAGGTTGAGCTGCACGATGCTGTCCTTCGGCAACAAATGAAAAAAAAAGATGTAAGCAAATTAAACCAAACTTTGGTTCCTGAAAGGACTCGTCCATGCAGAGGTCAAAGGTCAAACTCTCTTCTACTCCCCATCTTATCAAACAGTGACATGTCTCATAGCATTATAGTTGAAAAATAAATTAAAAGAAATCAATTAAAGGCACAGTGTAATAACTGAAACTGCTGGTTGTCTTATATATTCAGTGTTATTGTGCTAATGTCTTAAAATGACTGTGATTTACTGATTTGAAACTGTTAAATGTTGCAATATTTAATATGTTGCTTCAGGTTGGCGAAGGTGACGAGAGAATTCACAAACCTGAAATGCCACTAATGCAACAGGAAGAAGTGCATTATTAACCTTTTCCTTTGGGGCACATCACAGAGCAGTTTTGCAAAGTGCTTTACGAGATTAATAAACCTGTAAGAAATCAGCGGCAAATATATTACTGGATGCAAGACTATAATTATTGTGAAAACTTGGTTTAGGCTGCTGCTCGAGGAATGCACAACAGAGGCTGCATCTGTTTCTGTGGAAAGCACCGAATGCAGGCCACTCGGTTTCGATTTAAAATGTCATACTCAGCAAGCAGTCGCAATCTCAAACCGTCTTTCTCCTCTTTTCTTCGTCTCTTTTTAGGTTTCCCCAAACTGTGACCAGGTTTTGGTGAATGGCAAAGAAATGCGCGGTCGGCAGTCTTTAACAGTCAAGTTCTCATACCTGCACCTTTCTGCTCAGCTTCAGCTCACCGTCTGGGTGCCCAAGTTACCGCTCCAGATCGATGTGTCAGATACCGAGCTCAGTCAGGTCAAGGGCTGGAGGGTGCCGATCATCACTAACAAGAGGTAATCTGCCTGTCTGACCGTGAGGGACTGAGGAAGTGAAACATGCAGTGGAAGATGTGGGCATTAGTATAATTTTATCAAAATGCAGCGCATTTCATGTAAATGATTTCCACTCATGCTGCAGAGACAGATGTTCTCGTTGCTCCTTGAAAAATCTTTTGTTTTGCTTTGGTAGGAAAGACATTTTCAGCCCATTAAACAGGTAACAGAAATGCCAACACTTAGAATACAGCAGTGAACGATGAGGAAACTGCCTTTCTGGGAGTGTTTTCACCATGTCTGCATTCTTCTGTATTAACATACCCAGAGGTGTGTGTATGTGTGTGTACACATCCATATAGATATATATGGATGTGTACACACACAGACATATATATATACATACATATATGTATGAATGTATATAAAAATTCCCACCTCGGTCTCCTCTAAGCTTGGGTCCTGGGAGCTTGAGGGTCCCCCCATGTAGTTGTGGGCTGATTCCTGTCCTCTGTCAGGATCATCTTTACCCCACGAGGTGAAATCTTGAAGTCCCAGACCAAAGAGGACTGACAGTCAACTTGTGTTTCTTCCATTTTCTAATAATTGCACCAACACTTGTTGCTTTCTCACCAAGCTGCTTGCCTATTGTCCTGTAGACCATCTCAGCCTTGTGCAGGTCTACAGTTTTGTCCCTGCTGTCAGACGGCTCTTTGCTTATGGGGAAAGTGTGACTGATTGAGTGTATGGACAGGTATCTTTTATACAGGTAACAAGTGCAAAATAGGAGAATCAGAATCAGAAGACTTTATTACCATATGAGTGAGACAGTTCACTACATTAGGAAATTTCTTTGATACTTGGTGCTGTCGTGCAAAATCAAAACAAAAAAACAAGTAAAACTAAAAGAAGGAAATAAGCTTAATATATAACTCCAATAGTATGTACA
>VOQJ01044762.1:24358-48131 GCA_015052665.1 Apistogramma diplotaenia | reverse complement strand
TTTAAAGATTTACAGGCATGTGTAATAAAAACTAGACACGAACAAAGATATTAGGAAACAAAGACAAATTAAACAATATATTAATTATATATACTATTAACAATAGAGACTTGAATCCATACATTATGATCACCAGATGCCAACAAAAACTAGGATGTGTATGGTCTGAGCTGTACAGATTTGGTAATGCACTACTTACAATTCATTGATTACAATATCTGGAGTCCACAATTTGGTTTTGGGAAGAGATATTATGCCGGTACCACACTGATCTGGATCCCAACTGATGAACTCATTGATCCACGACTGAAACACCAAAATTGTCGTCAGTGCACAGAGCGCGTAAAGTAATAATCGTGTTTTTAAAGTATCAACCCCTTTATTCCTGAGTCGCAGATAGACAGATGGAGATAAGACTATTGCCATGCTTACATATTCTGCCCAAAGATATGTCATCAAGAGTTGTGCCTTTTCATCCTGAAAGACAAGAAATATGTCAAGACATTAACATCTATCTATCTATCTATCTATCTATCTATCTATCTATCTATCTATCTATCTATCTATCTATCTATCTATCTATCTATCTATCTATCTATCTATCTATCTATCTATCTATCTATCTATCTATCTATCTACACACACTCACTTTCTTGGCTAAGGCCACGTTGTTAAACATACATAACATTTATTATAACATGTATTTAAAGCAATTTGCTTGAAGAGTTTTAGCGAGCAGTAATGTAACATAGTGCAGTCTGTACACGCTCATCTCCGGACAGGATAACATACCACTCCTAGAATCCCGTACATAGTGAAGTCAATGGTGATATTGGTGCATGTTGTCATTTTCTGGACGGGCCGAACGCCGTTCATTTGAAAGACTGGATTCAGAGCCTCCAGCAGGGCAGGTTGTGTTGGCTCAGAGCAGTTTAGCATGTAAGTGCTGCAAAGGGCTGATGAAACAATTAAATAATACTGAATATAATCATGTTGCAGTGTTTGGCTTGTAATGCAATTGTTCCAAATAACACAAATTCAACATTCATGTCGTACATGACAGAAATCATTTAAAAGAATTTAAATGTTCTCTTATTTTTTTTTCTCTGTTACACAGACACCTCAGTGGATGCTGAGCACAATCTTCTGGACCTTTTCTTTTGGCTAACATCTCGCTGAAGCTGAAACTCAAATCCTCATATTGTGTTTAACAAAATGCTTACCTGGCATAAGGATACTGAAGAACACAATCAGGGTGGGGTTGACTGATGGATGGAGCCCCTAGAATTAGGAGGAAGTACAATCAAGAGGGTTAACAGTAAAGTAGTTGAGAGGATGTATTATTAATGGTGCTGTATTCAAGACTATGTGGTGAAAAACCCTTACCATGATGTTGAGAGTGAAACTGTTGTTTTCCAGCTCTTTTCAATGGAAACTGTTTCTTCAGTGCACCTTAGTACATAACTTTAGTATGTAATCATCTCCTTAAAATTACTGTCGCATTTAAAAAACAGCTGTATCAGGCAGCAGCAACAGTGCAAAAGCGTGTCTGCTGCTTATCTGGGAAACTAACTCTTACAAGACTAAAGTCAACCTTCGTGGCAGTGATATACAGTACATATTGTTAACAAAATGCGATGCGGACAAACCCCTGGAAAATGATGTGGCGCATGGAAAACTGAAGGCAGGGCAGCTGCTTTGCCTGTAGGTGTTTTCATACAAAGTGCAGATAAACCACAGTTCATGTAATGCACCTCGGTGTGTGACTCGCAAATGGTGAAGTCTAACCACAGCAGTGTCAGTGTCACACCTTTTGAGTGCAGGCAAATGAACGGCTGATGCTGTGTGACAGAGTTCACTCCTACCAGCGAACCTTTTCCTTTTTACAACAATTCTGTAAAGAAGACTGGACCAAAATCCAGTGTTTAGGGTCATTGTTGTTGAAGTATCCAGCCTCAGTGCAACTTCAACTTTGTCACAGCCTTAAGATCTTAAGCCTCTCCTTGTTCAAAGTGTGGTGAATAGTTAAATGAAGCGCAGTGACACCATCTGCAGCAAGATGATGTTGTAGGTCTTTGGTGCTGGTCTGTGGGAGAACAGTCACATATGACTGTCACATATGACTGTTCTCACCATGTATCCTTCCCCTAACCAGAGGTGTCAAACTCAAAATCATAGGACAGGCCAAAATTGAAGACACAGTCTAAGTCGCGGGCCAAACAGGATTAAAAATAATAATTTTAATCAGCAATATGAATTTCATGGTCAGAAACAACTTTTTCCTCAAAACATTAAATAAAATATAACACATTTTTCTTCAAAAATAACACCAGGAAAAATGAAAATATTTCAAGTTGACGAAAATTTGCAATTTTTTCAGGTAAAAACTGATGTGAAATTCTGCGCCTCAGTCCGAAAAGCACTTCGTAACCGCGCAGCGTGCCCAGCTTATCAGCAAAAAAACCGCAGCTGCAAACACAGAAGTGGAGACCCGCGTAATCACGTGGTCCAATCCCTGTAGCTGCACGGACGTATCCAGATGCTTACGTCGCAGAGAAATGCCGACTCACACTGACATTTTTCATCCCGGAGTCCTGCTGAGTCTCCTTTACTTTTCATGAACTTTCCACGATTTCCTCAGGTAGCACGTCACTAAATTCAGAAGCTAATTTCTCCGAACCCGCCGGTGATTTAAAGCTTTGCCTCTTATAAAGTTCATTGTCTGTGTTAAGGTTTCGGTTAAGCGTTTCCTGCTGTGTGACGCAGTGATGCACCGTCAGCTCACCTGTGCAGGTGTTCTGTATCTTCTCCCTTATTGATCCCACCAATCCCCTCTTTCCCCCCCGCACATCACAGGCGAGGAAAATAGACAGATGGTTTACCTCAGATGTCAGCGATCAGGTCCTTTGCCTGTTTGTAAAAATCCCTGTTTTCCACTTTTAGTTTGGACATTTTTGGGGGTCAGACTAGCTTAAATGTCACTGTAAAAAGTGCTGAGCCATGTTTTTATCAACTGATCAGTGTGTCACTGGTAATAGGAGGGTTAGTGTCTTGGCCTGCGCGTCAGGTGTTGCGGTGCATTGTGGGATTTGTAGTATAACTGGTGGGAGTGCTGTTTTCCCACGGGGCCATTAATAATAGCCATATGAAATCAAAATCAAAATAATTTTGACACGTTTCCTTAAACCATGATGTTTAATGGTCTTTGTCTTAAGGTCATTTGAGAGTTTTTGAGGCTCCTATGTTGCCACTCTTCAGAAAAGATAAGAATAAGAACAGCCTTTATTGTCCCACAACGGGGAAATTCGGGCAAGGAGGAGGAACACCACCTTTCTCATAATTGGACTCACCTGTTTATCTAGGTCAAGGGTCAATAAGCTTAGAAAATAAATTCTTAGTGCTAAAGGTCTTCAAATCAATAAAATGACAAAGGTGCCCAAATTTATGCACCTGCCTAATTTTGTTTAAATAATTATTGCAAACTTTCTGTAAGTCCTATAAACTTCATTTCATTCTCAAATATCATTGTGTTCATCTGCTATGATATATTTAACTGATACTGCTGATCCGAACAGAGATTTATGAAGTCATGAAAATGATTGGGGTGCCCAAACGTTTTCATACCACTGTATATGAATTCATCATTTAAAAATAACATTTTGTTTATTCCAGTTAAATGTTATAATATTAAAATTTGTTTGATGATTTGAAACATGTAAATGTGACAAGTGCTACAACAACACAAGAAATCAGTGTAATTACTGCTGTGACCCCTAAAAGGAGCAGCCGAAAAGAAGACGGAAAAATATATACGTTCAGAAAATGTACTGCAAACACTTCATAAAGACAGTTTCATTAAAATTGCAAACACAATGCACTTCCCTTGCATTGGCAAATACCAAAAAATAAAATAAAATAAAATTACTGAGACAGTAATAGGCGTGTGTGTTTATTCTTTGTTCCACTTACAAAAATAATAGAACAGCAACTGAGTTATGAACATTCATTAAATGTATACTTTTTTGGTTTTACTCTTTGGTAAAATGACCCAGGTTTATTGTAACAGAATGTATTATATTCACCACTGACAGAAGAAACAATATCATCATTTACAATAATTATCCAAGTAGACAATTTTGACCTATGTAATTTATTTTTAACAGTAAATACTCACATAACATGTGACAAATAGACACTTTTTTTCTTTTTTTTTTGCTTGTACAGAATTTGTTAATTGTATACATCCTTTTGGAATCCAAACTTTTGACTGGTACTGTAAATATATATTAAAGGAAGAAATCGAATAACAAAGGAAAAAGAAAAAAAAGAGTAAACTCATCTTGTACACACGCGTTTTATGCACCCCTCACAGTGTTCGGGCTCATGGGGACTATCGACGTCAAAGCTCCTGAAATGTCGCTTCCTTGCACCAAGGTTTTGATGGTAGCACTTCTGCTTTATTTTCTCCACCAGATTCTCCATCAAGATGTGGATGTTGTCCGAATCTACGCTGGGCTCTTCCATTGGAGCGTCGGAGCACATTTTGCAGTTCTGACGTAACGGCCTCACCTTGACGGTGCCCTGCCCATTTCTCAGGCACATGTGGAAGACCACCTTCACCTTGTTGGAAGGCCATCGTCTTCTGCACATGGAGCAAGTGAACCTTTGAAATAAAAAGAAAAACAACAAGTTACTTAATTAGAGTAAAAATTCTCAGTTAATTATATCATTACTTTTAATATGAATTTCACCTTGCATTAAAAAAATGATTTCTTTAGCAAGATGGTAACCACAGAAACACAACAACTAAAACACATATTAACCTAAAAAATATACCATACTGATCATACAAAGTTGTTATCCTGTCCACTGACCTTGCACCTGTGTTCCTGATGTACTGCTTCCAGCCCATGTTTGGCTTGTCAGGCTCAATATTTTCATCATACTCTAAATGCCACGAGTCTCCTCGTTTAAGACTCTGTGCTTTAATCTGAAAGATACGTGTCCATTCTGGTGGCAGCATCTTGTCAGTTGAAGTGGTGGCTGAAGACGAAAGAAAACTCTTAACAGCTGATCTGCACAGTAAACAACCAGCCAGTGAGAATGACACATCCTCGAGCTGAGGAGGAATTTGACTCTACCAGCAGAGCTTGTGGGTAAAGCAAAACTTACAACTGCAACAGGGGCTACCTTAAGTTTCAGTTGTAGTTGTAAGCAAAGAGGCAGGATGGTGGAGCAAAAGACTGTCAGAGAAATGAAACTGAAAATGTTTTCCTCTAAGCAACACTGACACCTTCTGGTGGATTGTTGCCCTCCACCCTGCGGCCCATGGAAACATAACTGAAACTTAAGGAAGTCTGTTTTGCAGTTGTTACTTTTGTCTTCCTCTCTGCTGGTAGAACCTTGTGCAAAGGTCCCCGCCCAAGGATAGTGAGTCAGTCTCAGCAGCTGTTTTTTTTTATTTTTATGTTTTTACCGGAGCCGTTAAAAGTTTTCTTTCTTCATTTGCCAGTCGCCAGCCGAAAGGATGTTGCCACCAAAATGGACAGAAGTCTTTCAGATAAAAGCGCAGGATCTTAGACAAGAAGACTCTTGGATACTGGAGTATGATGAAAAGATCGAGCCTAGAAATCCAAACATGGGCTGGAAGGAGTACATGAAGAACACAAGCGCAAGGTCAGTCAATTAATTACTGCAGCTGAGTTGTATATGGATTATTAGTATATGCAATATTGTATATTCATGTTAGGTCATTATAGTTACATTATCTTAATTAACGTGCATGATGATTACAACAGGATTTAGGGCTGAAAGATTCTGGGTTTATTATGTAAGCCGGAAGGGTTCCTGTAATTTTCTTGTGCTTCATGTTTCAAATTGACATTATTACACTGTTAGCCACATAATCAACTATTTGGTCTTCTCAAATAAATCGAAACCAACACATCCGTATTATAATTTCCTCTTTCATTTTCTCAAACATGGATTGCATTACTTTGGTGGCACCTCATTGCAACACTGTAATGAATGTCCAGAGGTCATGTTTGGGTATTTTCAACAATACATCTAGAGGAAGGTATTGGATATTCTGTAAAATAAAATTAAATAAAGCTGAGTAAACATGAAAACCACAAGCTTCTGTGCTTTGAAATATGTTTGACTTTCATAATTCAGCTGTAAATTCTAATCACACATTCACTAGCCAGAAACACAACACACAGCTAGCCACAATTAGCCCAATCATATCAGCTTCCACTGTCCTTGTAAATGTGTTTGGTTTGCTTTCTCTTTTTTATTTCAAAGGTTCAAATGTTCCAAGTGTGGGAGACAATGGCCTTCCAACAAGGTGATGGTGATCTTCCACATGTGCCTGAGAAACGGGCAGGGCACTGTCAGAGTGATGCCGTTACGTCAGAACTGCAAAAGGTGCGCCAACGCTCCAATGGAGGAGCCCAGAGTCGATACGGAAAACATAAACATCCTGATGGAGAAACTGGTGGAGAAAATAAAACAGAAGTGCTACCATGAAAACCTCGACGAAATCGTCCGAGACTTCACGCGCCTTTCAGTCAGAAGTCCCCATGAGCCTAATCATTGTGAGGGGTGCATAAAAGGCGTGTGCACAAAAAATCCTTTGATTTAAGTCAACTTTTTAACTATTAATAGTAATATCCATTTTAGGGCTTTCAATTATGATGTTCTCCCAAGATAATAATACTTATGTTTATGTTCAATCATGACTTCATAGCTTTGATAAGCTGAAATGCATACAATTCACAAACTTTGCACAAGCAAACATGTAAGTCTGTTATTATTTACTGATATGTTGCTTTCCAATAAGCCTGGGTTTATTTTTCAGAAAGTAAAACCAACATTCTTTTCCAAAAAAATATTAAATTATTATTATTATTATTAACATAGTCATAATTACAAAAAATTTTTTATTTTTTTATTGTTGTTAATGAAACATGTGCTCACATTCATGAACATTCATGACTCAGTTTTTTGTGCTATTGCTCTTTTAACTGTATTATGAGAAGTGTCTTCACTTGTTAAGCTCATTCAAATTCTATAGTATTGTAACAGTAATGCTGTCCAAACTTGCATAATGAAATAAAAAATAGATGTCAAAATACATTGTCTTATACTTCTCTGGGTTTTATAGTTAACTATAACTAAGTGTAGAAAAAAATATTAGTGAACAGAAACAAAAATAAAGATTTAAGATTTTCTTTTAAAGTGACTGAGAAGGTTATGTACTTAAAAACAAAAACAAAGATGAAATAAAATTCTGAAGGCGATGCAGTTCAATTTAGTTTCTGCAAATTTGGCCAAATTCAGATTTTTAAATCTTGTCCCATATTATAAACAACAACAATAATGATAATATACAAAACAACATTTATTTACACTCATCTGACACAATATTATTGTATTAGCAGGAGATTGTGCTTTAAAGTCAGATTTACTCAGACCTTATCAGTTTTGGGCTTGTTTTGTCAGGTGAGTGGAACCAAGGACAGCTCTATCTGATCTAGATATAGTCTGCGAGGACCATATAGTCCAAATTATGGCTGGAACATGATTATGCCTTGATCCTATACAGAGCCTAAGAGAGCTTTGCAGACAACATGTAGCTGTTTAGTATCACTAGGGGGCAGTGTCACCAAAAACAGACTTGAGAGCTTGCGCTGTTGTTGATCCTTTAGCCAGCCGCGGAGAAGAGCGGAGCTATATAAATATATTTATATTTATGCAACGACAACATCTTCATTTGTAGTCACTGTTTACATATGCTGCTATCATCTTGTGTATGTGGAGCAGCCCTTACTTCTCCCGAGTAGCAGAATCCGAGTTCCAGAATATTACGGAAATTCCAGGTTAAGACTTCCGTCTTAACCTGGAAAGCACCACACACAAAGAGATGAATTGAAATCGAGTGTTAGAATAAAAGTGTTGACTGAAACCACTGTTTACGCTTTTTTTTTGTGGCGTTGATGTAAAGACATTCTGAAAATCAAAAGGGTGTTTGAGAGGTAGTCTTATTTTTAAACAGGAAACAAGGAAAAGACGTCGCCATGGTTACGGGTAGCCTGATTCGTTAGCTTCCTAGCAACGCTCTTCTGTTTGCTCTATACCGTAGCTGGAGCACTCACATGCCATGGAGGGCTCGGATACATACCTCATACGGCCCAGCCATCAGCACAAGTGAGATGGCCCGTGTGGCTAAACGCTCTTTTTTTCCACGCAATTAGTGATTAGCTGATCTTGTTAGCCAGGTAGTTTGCGGTCAACTTTATCCAAGCTATGCGGTTACACGTGCAAATCCAGATATTTCACAGATGTTTAGTTTGTTATATTGAACTCCAGTTATCTATACTGTACAATGCAAACGTACCCGGGCATTCCAATGCCTGCAATTTATAGGCATCATACACTACCATGGGTAAATAAAAATAATAAGTTATACTCTAGTGAATATAGAATCTGTTATTCGCGTGCAGTTTTCATAGTATTTATGTTACTGTCATTCAGATATTTGTGTAAGAGACGGGTCATTGTGCTGGTTGTAAGGTGGTTGAAATTAATTTGCTCTCTTGCTGCTTTCCCCTGAATCGCTCAGGTTCAGGCCAGCTGTTGTGAAGGAGTGTGTTCGTGAAATTGTGAGGGAGCGACTGTCGGGGGTGCAGTACAATCCAGAGGAAGTCCCAGAGCTCTCCCGTTCACTGGCAGATTGTATTAAGGACAAAGTAAAGAGTGAGTAAAGTGTTTATTTAATTGAATCTAGCAAGATGGTGATGGTTTTAAACCTGCTGTTTGGTTCGGGCTTATCTGTGTGGAATGCACATGTGTTTCCTGTGCCTGGATGCATTTTTCCCAGGGCTCTGAATGATTGTCTTTCTATCTGATGGCTTTTTGATGGGGTGTTGACCTGTCCAGGTGGTACCCTGCCTCTAGCCCAATGTCAGCTCCAGTCCCCCAATGACTTTGATTTGAAACATTCCTGAAAGTTCCAGCAGTGGAAATACAGCTTAAATTAACACTGAAAGGGCTGCGAATCTTCCCAGTAGGATGCTGTAAGAACAAAGCTGTAACAATATAAATTTCTGGCCCCCAAATAATAATGAAATATCTCCCATTCAAACAAATTCGATTAGTAAAAATTAAAATTTATATGACATAGAGAAGTAAACATTGAAGAATTTGATGTCATCTTTTTTCCGCTCATTAACAGGTGCAGGATTCGACAGATATAAGCTTGTTGTGCAGGTGGTCATTGGTGAACAGCGAGGACAGGGCGTCAAGTAAGTCTTCATTTGTTACTGAAAGAAACAAAAATAGCCGGTGCACTTCGCAAACTACTGTATTTTAGATGTTACCATGTTTCATGTTGGCATAATAAGTTCATTATTTCTTGTAGCATTGCAAACTGGTTCTTGGGAAAGATACAACGTCAAAGAAAATCAGCCAGTTGTATGCATAAGTATGTGCTTTTCATGAATTCTCTAAATGCAACAATACTCACTGTAGCTGTAGGCATGTCACAGGTAGTATTAGAAGCTTTATCTGATAGCATCAGATCATTATTGCAGTGTATTCAGAGATCTACTCCTTATATTTATAATCAGTATCAATAAACACTCTGTTAAGGTAAAATTGTAGAGATTCAAAATCTGTAATAAATGTCATTTTGCCTCTTTTCCCGTAGTACCTCTACTTGTCTTGGTTTTTGGGGTTCTCCATTAGTACCAGGTACTTTTTTAGTATCAACTAAGCTGAGGTTCCAAGCGAGCTGAGTCTAGCCAAAAATATGATGTCAACTGCATGTCACTGCTAGGCCAGAGAGTGACATCAGTAGATGAGTCATGAGAGTGTCTCCTTCACAAGAATCAAACCCGGCAACGAGGGAAATGGCTACACACCAACCAACACAGACGCTATTGAGATTGGAACTTGTTATACTTTAGCATTCTTAGCTTGTTCTCTTTGTGTTTTCTCCCCCAGGATGTCTTCCAGGTGTTTTTGGGATGGTGACACAGACAGCTACGCAGAGGATGTTTTCATGAATGTAAGTGCTCTGTTCAGTCACATGTTCATCACAAAAGAGTCTGATTGTCAAAAACCACTCTGTTCTTCCCTCCTCAGGACAGCTTGTTCTGTGTGGTGGCAGTTTTCGGAAGCTACTACTACTGAGGATGGAAGGGATGGATGACCGAAAAATATCTTTCACACGAAGAGACGTGAGGTGAACATTCACGAGACTGCTCACTGTCAGCAGCTCGGTCCACTGTGCTCCTTGTTCGAGCTGCACCTTGAGATCAGGTGCCCTCCGCTGAAGAAGTGATGCACATCTGTTCTTTGAAATGAAGAATCTCAGTGGGAGTTCCTGAGTTGGTGAGAGAATTATTACAAACTAAGGCTTCTTATGGTTTTTATTTTTACCTCAAAATATTTTCATTGTATAAAATTTATAAAAAATACTATTACTGTATATAATGTTACAATATTGAATATTCATATGGTCTATTATATACCTATACATGGCCGAAATGATTGTTAATGAGGATAATATCTGGGTTCTGTGAAAGTGGAACCACCTGACTGCTTTGAACACTCAGTTTCCAGAATTTTTCTAATATGGTCATTTGATACATGGTCATCTGCTCCGTGCTCAGAACATTGTAAATGCGTGACTACATCCTCACAAAACAGCCCAAGAACTGTTTTTATGTACTACAGCACACCAATGAATAAAGGGCAGCTATAACATTTTAATATTTTTGGCAGCATTTTAATTAAAGTTCCACATCTACACCTGTTACTATACATATTTAGAAAAATGTATATGGCTTGTGATTGAAAACCAAAATCCACTGTTAGGACTATTTCCAGCTGAGGATGAGACACTATCATTTAAATAAATTCGATATACAGGTTGATTTCAGGTCTAGCCAGAGGAGGAGGTGGTCTTTGAACCTTTGGATTCTTTTTGCAGAAGACAGACAAGCAAATTAGGAAAAATTGACTTTTATTTGTGACTGTCACTCTATTGGCCTCAGATTGGCAGTGTGTCTGTGATGTACCTCAGCTGCTCTATGCCAACCTTCCTGCAACCCTGTTGGATAAATGGAAAGATGGAGGCCTTTAAGAAAACGCCTCGTTTCAGACACTGGATAAACTGAGAGGATAAACTGCATGAAGGGCCAGTTAATGATAAAGGATTTTTTTTTAAAGCTGTGAATCATGCAAAACATTTCATAAGAAATATTATATATAAAAATATTATCTGGAAAATGAGCATAACAGAGTCCTTTAAATGTCACTCAGCAAATTCTCACATTAAATTAAAAAAATGTATAATCTGAGAAACTTTGTGTGAGCAGCATACCTGCTGCATCAGAAGGCTCCAGGCACTAATAATATTAATACTGGGTTTCTTTCAGCAGCATAAACTCATTGAACAGAATATAATACAGTCTCATGTGTATTTGGTTATAATTTTGAAGCCTTAACTTAGCAGAACTGCTCCAGCAGAGGTCAGTATATGCCTATAACTGCAAAAATCCAGATTTTCTTTCTTTTTTTTCTTTTATTTTACTGAAGTTATGTGCTGGTTAAACAGGACACTGCACATGCGGACAAAATGTGGCCTATTTCCTCTTTCTGCTCTGCAGCCTCATCAGTAAGGGCAGTGTACATGAACAAGCTCCTAAACAGCTTCAGTGACCCTCCAACTTACAAAAGCTCTACAGAGCTGGGTACCACCACCAGCTGCAGTCCAACAGGGTAGCGTGTTAGTTTGTCAACCAATGGGCTGAATCTCATCCAGAGGAAATGCCTGACAGGAAGGGCTCACACTAACTGATCAACAGTTTTCAAAATCAGAGCTTGGAGAGAACTCAACGGTTACAGTAAGTGAACAGGTCAATTTCTCACACGGATGAAATAAAATAAATAGTGAAATGCCAAGAAACGTACCTACTGCTTGTATACAGAAACACTGCAAAAATGTATTCATATAATACATGGATTCTGGAACAGTGATTCAGGCTTATTTTATTTTGGTTGTTCCATGTGTAGCACTTTGGTTACTGTAGCTACATCAGTGTGACCCTGACCTGGTGCATTAGAGCTTGTATGATCCTAAAATTCAGATTTGTTTCAGTTATCATTTCTTATTCGGGGCACTCTCTTAAGCAGTAGCTAAATATCCATTCAACCAACCAGCCAACCATTCAGGGCTGTGGTTGGAGGGATGGAACAGCTTTCTTTCATAGATGTTTGCTCCTTTGGTGTTTTGATGATGGTGATTTTTTTAATGGCACATTCAGAAGTGAAGTAATAACAGCTCTGTATCCTGCACTATTCGTCTCATCCTTTCATGTTCCTAAAAGACAAATGGACCGTATAACGCTGCAGAAGCAATATGTTGTGCAGACAGAGTACTGTAGGAACAGCTCCATAATCAAACCATCCCTGAAAAACTTCCCTGTAATTTATGAGTCTCTTATTACTAATGATTGTTATGTTAGTGTTGCCTTTATTTGCTTCAGTCTGGTCCCAAGACGATTAGCCTGTTATTAGCTGTTGGGTCACAAGTAACCATGATAAGTCTTAGCTTTTAGCTTAAAATAATATGCCATGGAGCCACGTCTAAAGAAAACTATTTCTTCACTTGATGACAGGTAGGCATGTTCCATAATTGTGTCCACAAGTGACAAGCCTCTTGCCTGGCAGCTGTACTGACACTCTGCCTGCACTCACAGCCCCTTGGCTTCTAAGTGGAAATGAATAGAATTGAAGTTGTTGTTTTTCGTGTGAAAAGCATGTAACATGTTCGTTCACCAAAATCCACAGGTGTTCAATTGGACTGAGATGTGGTGTAATCTGCCCTTTGGATGGGGGCATTGGCGGTTTGGAACAGACTTCTCACATCAGGATAAACCTGTTCTATAGTGAGATAAAGCTGATCATAGATCAAGTTTGTATTGATTTGCAGTGAACATGTCACACCATTAAATCCTGTACAGCCCAACAAAGGGTAGCCCTCAGTGCAGGGGTCAAGGGATCAGATTGTTCCTTCAAGTTTTTTTTAATCTGCTCATCACTTTAAGTGGCAGAAAATGGATGTATAATAATGTTCTCTACTTAGACATTTTAAGCTAAATGGAATGTCTTAATTTTAGTTACATTTAATGACTTTGAGTTATACTTATCTGATCACCTAGCAACCATCCACATAAAATGCCACCTGTAGCGACCGAGAATAGGCTGTTCTTTCTTCTTTTCATATAGTCAGTAAAAAAATCGTGCAGGCTCTGGAATTGTGGAAAGTATATAAAGACGGATATGTGCCAGAACTATGCTTTTTTTAGTAGAATGTTGAAAAATCTACACTACTTAGCTCAACTCACCCACCTGTATGTTTGTCGATGCTTGGTGAGCCGAACATTTAAATATTGCCAGCCTCCTAAGAAATGGCCTAATAAAAATTTTTTTCAGGTTTTTCAGAAAACACAAAAAACTGAACCAAATATTGAAAAAAAAAAGATTTAGGCCATTATTTTAGGAGGGTGATGATATGTAAACTGTTAGATAAGCTCAGTTGGGATGCTTTTGCAGCTCTAAAATTGATGGTCTCTCAAAACATGAATAAAATTCGTTAAGATTATACTACAGACCTTTAAACTATGGTTACACGTATTACATATACACAGAGGAGTTACTGTCATTTTGGTTCCATTAAAAGACAACTGACAAAGAGTGACCTGGCTTGAGTCTATAAAAGGTTGGGTGAGTTATGATGAGGGAATCTAAATCTCAAATGCTTACTTTTGTTCTTTGGGCTGACTGCGCAACTATCTTCCCTCTCAACGATCCTTCCTCCACTCAGTGTCTCTGTGCAGTCTGTTATCTCTTGGGTTACATTCAGATTTTGATTGAGAAGGTGTTTAAGTTGCAGCTCATGTAAGCACAATCTCCTGTATCTTCTATAAATCTTAGATGTGGGGCATCTAAAGTTAAGTCACATGTGCATTTGTTGCATTTGTCTTCATGCTAGCTGGGCTCTGCCAGAACCCAACTACTGAATGACAACATCTTAGACTGCACTCTGTAAGAACTTCGGGGCCTTGCGTTACTGCCAGCTCACCACAACAATGAATTTGATTACTGCTTCCCATTCAGAAAGGAGACACTGTTATTGAGCAGGCAGCCGCTCAAAACCAATAACCCGACATTTAAGAATACACACTGTCAGTGTCTAGATCACTGAATGCAGTGATGGTGTGGCAGACCACGAGGATAGTCACTATAAAGGGAAATAGGAAGCAATGGTTGATGGGGGAAGTCTACAGGTTGCTTAAGCCCAGGAATGCTGCCTTCAGAACTGGTGATGCAGACAGTCTGAGGGCAGCCAGGGTCAACCTGTCATGTGGTATCAGAAGAGCCAAACAGCAGTAGATTGAAAAGATTATCAGCCCTTTTAGAGACAGCAGAGGCTCAAAGAGTCTCTGAGTGTGTAAAGGCATTTAGACAATCAAAATATAAACACACCAGAGACCTGCATAGAAGGCTCCACCCTCGCTAAATGACCAAGCTGGTTGCCTGTCACCATCCAGAGTTAAAACGGTTTTCTCCAGGATCAGTGCTCGCAAGGCTGCAGGTCCAGATGACATATCTGCTTGTTGAAACTGCAGAGGAGCTCAAAAATGTTCTCACAGACATCCAACACCTCTCTGAGCCACACAGCTGTCCTCCATGTGCTTCAAGCTAACACCATAATACTAGTACCAAAAAAGGCATCCTCATTCTGCTTCAGTGATTACTGACCATGATGATCTCCATCATCATGAAGTGCTTTGAAACACTACAGTAGTCACGCAACACATTAAATTCATCCTCCCTCCCTGGACTCGTTTCGGTTTGCTCGTCAGGTCAACTGGTTGACCAATGATGCAATTTCCTTTTTCCTCCACCAAGCAGCTCATAATCATCGGCTCTGCAGAACACCTGTAATTGGCTGCAGGACTTCCTCAAGAGAAGAGTGGGAGATCACAAGCACTTACTCACCTTGCTGACCCACGACTTTATCAAGTTTATGATCAACGACAAAGATGAGACAACCTGTAGGAGTGAGGCGAACCGACTGGCCATGCGGTGCACTGGCAACAATCTTTTCTTTAATTGGAGAGAACAAAGGAGATTGTTCTGCCGCTTGAATGATGTCTGATGTTACAGTGCATGCTTTGTTAAATAGGATAAAACAGACAATGAACAAAAAAGCTGAACAGAATAACAAGATTGAATTTCATGTAAAACTGCATGTACAGACAGAAATGAAAGCCAGCGAGACACCACTTACATAAATCTATTCAAACATTTCTCACATAAGACATTTAAATGCATTTAATCTCTAATCACTTTAGTTTTAAAATGAATTTATTGATCTTTTAGTTCACTGAGGCTTTGTCTTACTCATCCTTGTGATTACCAGATATGTCAAAGTTGTCCTTCTCAGTTTGCTTAATGTCTGTAAACATTTTAAAACAAAAAACAGTTATACAGAGGCACACTTGTATTCATTATTAGTTGATTAAAATCCACATACACAGCTTTTAAAATGTGCTTTCAAATACTGTTTGGATTTTAACAGTTTGTTAGAAGTTAGAGAATCTTGGGAAGGTTGCTTTGTGCTCTTTGTGTTAAAAATTTTTTTTATATTATATTATATTATATTATATTATATTATATTATGTTATTTTCTCACTACAGGTTCCCTTTAAGAGCAGTATTTATGACCGTTATTTAATGAAGAACTGCCAACTCTTCTGCCCTAATTTGTCCATGAAATCGAGAAGCCTGAAGGCTGTGTTAAATCACGCTGGAGATGACTTTCAGATGGTTTGATAAGTGCACTGTGGCATCTTCAACTGATTTCAGAAAATCCTCATCTGGGGAAAAATGTATGCTTTTGTGACTGCATAAAAAGATTAGATGAAAGTGAGCAGCTGAAGCACTCAAGCATACTGTAGCTGAATCAGTTAATCAGTGATTCATGCTTGATTAGTATATTTGCTGTAGCAGATTCTAATTCTCTGACTGTAAAGCACTTGTGAATGAACTGTGAATGAACTTGTAGAATTTCAAGTCCATTATAAATTTCATTTGATCACGGTAGTTTCTTTTCAAACATAATTTAAACACATGTATGTCAATTTGGATTTATAATTATCAAACAGATATTAATTGCTGCAAAACCGCATCCCACATTACCAAATCAGTCATAAAATACCATCCTGATAACTGCTCTACTTAATCAAAGGGGGGAGAAGAAGAAGAAAAGATTAATTCCCTCATAGTGTCTCAAACTTTATGTTTTTTTTAAAATTCAAGCTTATTTGATTTGTGCGTCTATAATTTATTGTCAGTCTAATTAATTTAAAAGTTTGAGTATTAAGGAGAACAATTTGGCCTGTGAAGCAAAAGCTCTTGCAGTACATCAGTAAGACAAAAACTGGAAATTCCTTCTTGTTAAAAGCGTCTCGTGCCCAGAGCTGATTCCAAGTTGTTCAAACTGCCGTTTGTACTACGTACTGTACTATGATTCAAGTATGCATGCAGCAATCAGTATTTATTCTCTTGTTATGCTCTGTAAACTTTACAAGAGACAGCCCTACTTACATCTTGTTTGCCTGTTAAAGCTTCCCTTTAAAGATCCCGTTAAGGTGAATCGCCTGAGACAGAAGTGAACACGCCATGGACCTAACAGAGCTGACATGAGCTTAATAAATATCACTGATAGTTTTTAATGATGTTTATGTTTATCTGCAACAAGTGTGTCCACCAACAGCTCTCTCTAACGAAGCAGCAGTGGCAAAAACAGTTCCTTATTTACTGCCAACTGAAAGTCATAGTGGAAATGAATCATTGCCACTGATTGGATAATTGGATAAATACTTGTGGCTTGATATTTTTGTTTTTAATACAAAAATCCAGTTTATTGCTGTTCATATCGAAGATGAAAATCCATATCTACAAAATAACACTTGCAAACTAATGTAAAGCTTTTTGCAAAGATTTACATAGTTGTTGTCATGTAGTTAGATTTAATTCAACAGTTTTATCCCTTACTTTATATTATACCTTAATGGGCATAAATAGAACCCAAACTATTTAATTATGTTCCCATTAATATGCTATAAATATCCTCTGTGACTAAAAAAGTGCTTTAAAATGCATTAAATATTTTTTTATTGTTTAAATAATTTAAAATTGCCATTAATTTACATGTTCATTGCGTTTTGTGTTGATGTAAACTGGCTGTACTCCAGCGTTAGGTTGTTAATTTTCAGACGGAAACAAGTGATGTGATGAAAAAAAGAGAAAAGAGTGGGAAAATGCTTGAGCTCATGCATGAAGACAACTTCTGAAAGGCGTGTTGTGTTATCACCCACACCTCTGTATCAGTACATTGGATGCATTTAGATGACTTAATTAGCGAGCAAATGCTGCTTGAGACATCTAAAACCAAACACTCAAAATAAGCTTCAGAGTGGTAGCAATGGAAGTAAGGTGATTTAAGTGATTTAAGTGACTAATATGAAGGCAACAGTAACTCAAATAATCACTTGCTGCAACTTTCATAACCAAGTTATGGACACAAGCATCTTTGAACACACAAGCTTGAAGCAGATGAATTACAGCAGCAGAGGAAACTTAGGCAACACAGAACGACAGACAGGACAAACGGGATGGTTTCGGTTGTCAGTGTGAACATAACAAAAATGTGAAATTATATAATAATGTGTTGAGCTGGGTCACGCAGCTTTCCTCTTGCGTGCGGAGGATAAGCGAGACATGACTCCACTTCTCTTTAGCCTTCAGGCATATTTATTGAACATAAAAGGCTTCATAAAGCACATCTCCCCTGTACAAACTTCATGGGCGAAGACGACACAATCACAAGAACGTAATGATGTCACAGTTTGACGTACACTAGTGACGACCAGAATTCTCCAACTACCGTAACAAATGAGTAAGGGCGCCATCAAAATAAAAATGACTCTTAACTCAGTGTTAATAATTTCACATATTAGTCACTCCAGAGTATTAGTCGCACCCCCTGCCAAACTATGAAAAAAAGTGCGTCTTATAGTCCGGAAAATACGGTATATTTTATATTTTAGCACTTTGGTCAATGATATTGTTTTAAATGTGCTATATAAATACACTTGACTGTGCTCCCCCAGTGGAATACATTTCATATTAAAATGATAATTTGATCTATACCAAGATCTATACAGAACGTAGGCAACGATGGTGAGTTATGAGATTTTTAGCATGTTATGAAAACAGTCTTCTACAGTTTTTTTTATAGCAATACTAACATATATGTCTTCATAGTGAGGGTCACTTTGAAGTACACTTCCAAGTTTTTTTTTTCACCACACTAAGATTACAACATACAGTAGTATTCAGAACCTGTTGAACTTCAGATGGACTTCTGGTTGTCTCTGAAGAGGATGTTGTTGATACAAACTGTGTGAAAAATATTCAGCTTTCGACACATTCTGAAAACACTGAGCTTTGTTAACATTACAGTAAAACAGAGCATGCTTCCTCACGCTGCTCCTGTTATTTTTCAGCAGCGTGTATAGATCACTGGTATTTGTTGGTGCAGCTTGTTGCACAGCAAGACTTTATGTTGTAAAAGATGGTTTTGATTGTATTTTTTGATGTGGATGCACAATGACAAATACTAGCTGCTGGGTGTCTGCCACTGAGGGGATGGTGACTGTGGCACATTGTCCATACCCTCTATTATTCTTTGCTTTACCAACTGTCTGTTATTCTGGAAGAAGTATAATTATGTTTGAGACTAGATGCACCTGGAGGATGTTGTGACTGATTTGCTTGAATGTAATAAATGGATGACATACTTTACTCAGGGCTTTTTTTTTAAAAAAAAAACATGGACCATTTGCAACATCTAAACTAAAAACTTACTAGCAGATTATGTGGCCCATTTAGTTTTATGTACCATAGCTGATGAAATTCAAAAGCTTTTTAAAAATTACTTTCTTTCTTAATTGTATAAAATTTTGTTGCTAGATTTGTATCCTCAGTAGGAAGAAGGACTTAGAGCTGAGAGGGGAGGTTGGAAAGTGGGAAGGAAGGAAGAAATGGGCAATTTTCTTTTCTTTTTGTCTTTGCATGGGATTTGGTGTCAACAGCAGTCCATAAGAACTGTGACTTATTGTTTCTTGTTTAAAATATCTTTTTCCAACCACCACTTAGTGGACATCACAGTGTGAGTGAACAGTTTCCTTCTGGTAATGAGTTTCTCAGGCTTTAAATTAATATCAAAGTATTCAGCTTTGATTTAGTCGTAGGCATTATTTACACTGTGTACCACACAGGCTTACATGAGAATAAATCTATAATAGAATATGCTGAATGAAAAAGGACCCTTATTGGTAAAAAATCATAACATATAAACATGAAGTTCACTCTAAAAATTAATTAAATAATCTTGTAAAAGGCCATGGACACGTTTTGTTATTTAATAAATAAATGGACAGGCCAGCCTTCCTCACAATTTATGTTTTAATCTCTTATTTGAACCTTCCACTTTTAGTCCACAGTTCGCCTTTTCCCAAAAGCAGCGATTAAGCAGGTCTAATGATTTTTCAGAGTAAACACTTTACTCTTGAGCCTTAATTGCTTTTCCGGCTTACGGCCATCAGATGCACCTGAATATCTGCCCCTCAGAAAATTATCTAAAATGGCTTTGGCTCGAATCACGTAAGAACAAATGTGCGAACAAAACGGCGAGTTGAATGAAATGTTAATGCCGGCCCAACATGACTTAAATCAATGTGCTGCTCTGTCATGCATCATTAAATGCGGCTGATGATTGTTGGAGGTATTTGGTGAGGTCTGCATTTTGATAAATGTAACAGGATCAATTTAAGCGCATGAATAAATCAAACCGTGAGAGTGACGGGAGCAGAAACAGAAGTTTGAAAGAGGAGGGGGACATATCCATAGGAAGTGCTAAAATACCGCTTACTGTAACTCTGATTTGTGTCTTCTTTTAATACTCTGCCATGTCGTCTACATAGTTTAATCTGGCAACCTGTAATTAGCGTGGCAACATTTATGGCTGACAGTGATAATCAAACTCCCTCTCAGCAGCTATATTTATAAATTAACTGTAATTACTGGATTACAGGATTTGCGTGAATGCACTCAAAGCAGTGGTCACTCTAAGTTCCAGTTGGCTATTAAGAATTGGTAGTTAATATAATTAGGAGAAAATAATTATTGGTTTCAAATTGTGTGAGCTTATGTTTTTCCTAAGACAACACTTAGTTTTATTTTGAAGACAGTTGAGTTTTTTCATGCGTTACAGCACTTTATAGTCTTCTTATTGTTGCTGAAAGCGTGAATATGAATTTATGTGGTTGCTCCATTCAATATCTTTTTTTTTTTTTGTTCGGTATCACATTTCACTCTCTGATCGTGCCATTGCAGCACGGTAAACACTTTATCTGGTCGTATAACTTACATATACTTTTATGCTGTTATTCACTTTGTGATACGGAGCTGTTTTGGGAGGTTTTGTGCTGCTGAATAGGAGAATATTGGCTGCAGTTCTTCATCGCTGAAGTAAGTGTTTATATTCATTCACAAGGTAAGCTTTGCAGTGAAGTCTCTGACCTGCTTTTGAAACTGAAAACACAGGCAGTTTAAGGTAACCAGAAAATGAGTCTTGCAGGCTTCACATTGTACTGTACTGTCAATGTGCAGTCACCACAGTGCAAGCCTGCTTTTGTAAACAGAGCAGAGCCATAGCTGATCTAGTCTGCTGTTTGTTGCACTTTGTTCTCAATAACAGTATAAGTACTGAAAAATGTAATTAAAAAAGAATGGAAGCTGGAAAAGGAATGTCAGTGTGAATATAACCAAACCAGGCTCTTCTTTTTGACACCTTTGACCAGAACTTTATAAACCGCTGTAAAAAGAACTAAATAGAACTTGATATTTATCCCTTCGCTGTGTAAAATCCAAACATTTATTTTTCAAGAGAGGGCTCAGCAGCTCTCTGTAAATACTTGTTAATTAATGAATCAGTCACCCTTTGAGGAGAGCATAAAGAAGCGCTGCTTGAGCTTCTGCTATTAGGAAAATCCCACCTCAAAGCTGTGCCATTTAAGCTCTCATTCATTTGGTGAATCACAGCTTGCATGATGAAGTGCACATTATGAAACGTGGGGTATTTTTAAAATATATTTAATTGTCTCCTGATGGACAGCAGCTGTTGTATTGATAAAACTCAGTAGATTGCCTCAGGCTGAACATGTATTCCAACATAATATAGTTTAAATCGTTGATATAATTACATTGTGGTCATTACACATAATCATAAAGAAAGGTTTGATTGCTCAGCTCCTGAAAGGTATACAAGTTTGTGGACTGATATATGAGCATTAGGAAAGAGAGATAGAGATTTGGTCTAAGATACAGAGGAGCTGTGCAGTCTATTTCCCACTGGCCATTTGTTTTTTTGTCCTCCAACTGCAGGTCTTCTGCCAGAAACCTGGGAGCTTGAGAGTCCTTTGCAGTATTTGTTCCTCTCAGCCTTTGGTATTTCTCGAGCTTCTCATGTTCCTTCTTCTTGATGTTACTGTTGCTCAGTATTCCTGTCTATCATTAAGGCTTTCTTCCTCTGCTTGCCCACCACTATTATGTCCAGTTGGTTGGCCATCACCAGTTTGTCTATATCTGGAAGTCCCACAGGATCTTAGCTTGGTCATTCCCCATTTTGACCTCGGGACTTCCAGGCCATACTCGGCACAGATGTTCCTGTATTATATGCCAGCATAGTCATGGTGCTGCATGTAAACTCTGTCTGCTAACATGTTAAACCTCCCTTTCTCAAATACTTCCTGTGTCATTTCGGTTCCATATTACACCTTTCATTTTATAATAATAATAGTTAGATGCATAGAAAAATATATAAAGGGCATTCTTAAGGGGCTTCAGTAAATGTTTCTTTATAAGATTTGAACATGAAAGAATATGAGAGATTATTCTTGCTAATATCAGGAAACACTCATTTTAAGCTAATGTTAGCGTGGTTGTTTTGGTGAAGGAATACATCTCAAAACACAAAAATATTTATATATTCAAGAATCAGAAGGATTTCTTATGTACATGCTCTCTCTCAGTTCTGGAAAACCCCAGCCATGCTGTTAGCTGGCTGCACCCCCGCCCCCGAGAAGAGCAACTTTCTAAGCTAACCATAACCACACTGGTGCCAGGACAACAATCTCCTCCTTAACGTCAGCAAGACAAAGGAGCTGATAGTGGACTGCAGCACAAAGCGGGAGAGGAACTATCACCCCGTTATGATCGATGGCAACGTAGTCATGTACCTCGGTGTTCACATCTCTGAGGACCTGTCATGGTCTTGTCACACCACTGCGCTGGCAAAGCGTCTTTACTACCTCAGACGACTAAGGGACTTTAAATTACCAATCAAGGTGCTCCGGAACTTTTACACCTGCACCATTGAATCGATCATAACGGGAAACATCACAACCTGGTTCGGAAACTGCACCAAGCAGGACAGGCAGGCTCTACAGAGGGTGGTGCGTTCAGCTGAGCGCACAATCCGGACTGAGCTTCCTGACCTGCCGTCCATATACAGGAAACGGTGCTGGACGAGAGCCAGGCGGATAGTAAAGGACCCCAGTCACCCCAGTAACGGACTGTTCTCCTTGTTACATTCCAGGAAGCGCTTTCGCGCTCTAAAGCCAGGACAGAGAGGATGAGAAGTTTTTTCCCACAAGCTATTCGAATCCTCAACGAAAATGGTGTTTAATGCAATTAAACATTTTTGCACTATCAGTCACCTCACACACTGTCACTTTACACTTGCACAAATTTCTATTTAACGTGCTCTTTTAATTATATTGTTATTTTTTTTTTATAATATGTCTATATTCCTACCTCAAATACAGTCTTTATATTGTAATTTAAATTTTTATTTCTTACTAAGTATTTTTGTATATTTTTTTGTAAATTCCGTGGTGGAGCAGTCACCAAAGCCTTTCACTGCCGGTTATACTGTGTATAATCATGGATGTGACAAATCTTGATTTGATTTGAACAATTTATGCTATCCCTATCTCGCAGCTTTGTGAGTTCAAAACAGGTGGGGGAGGGGCCGTAGTTTAGACTTCCCCAAATTCAGTGACGTCTTACGTCACGACCTTCTTCCAATTAGCAATCAATGCACCCTGTTGATTAGAAGATCATCTTGCCCTTAGAGGATGGCTCTATTTTGCTTAATCACTAAGTGCGGAGACAGTAGTTAGTCTCCTTTTGGTCACATATTATGCTTTTGTTTTGGATGCACATTTGATAAAGCATATTTTTCTGTAGCTATGTGAGGCACCCCTCTCTATCTATCTACTGCCCTGTCCTGTCTGATCGCTGTCTCTGTGGTTCACCATTTAAATTCAGTTTATTTATTTAATTTAATCCAAGTATTATTTAATATTAAATATTTAGTATATTCATATTTAATATCACCTAGTGTTTAGTGCATTAATTTCCTGCAATTTACCCTTAGGTGTAATCATTTTGTTCAGGAGAAAAAAACTCAAACCCAACACTAATATAATAATTTAATCTGTCCTTAACTTGTATAATTTGAATGGCTGGTAGCCCCAGTTGCTGTATGCAGTGTCAGCACAAGTTC
>VOQJ01044757.1:2004-12522 GCA_015052665.1 Apistogramma diplotaenia | reverse complement strand
GGAGGCCGTAGGAAGGCAACAACCCAGCAGCAGGACTGCTACCTCTGCCTTTGTGCAAGAAGGAACAGGAGGAGCACTGCCAGAGCCCTGCAGAATGACCTCCAGCAGGCCACAAATGTGCATGTGTCTGCACAAATGGTTAGAAACTGACTCCATGAGGATGGCATGAGGGTCCGACATCCACAGATGGGGGTTGGGCTCACAGCCCAACACTGTGCAAGACACTTGGCATTTGGCAGAGAACACCAAGATTGGCAAATTCGCCACTGGTGCCCTGTGCTCTTCACAGTTGAAAGCAGGTTCACACTGTCTGGAGAAGCTATGGAGAGCGATCTGCTGCCTGCAACATCCTTCAGCATGACCGGTTTGGCAGTGGGTCAGTAATGGTGTGGGGTGGCATTTCTTTGGAGGGCCGCACAGCCCTCCATGTGCTCGCCAGAGGTAGCATGGCTGCCATTTGGTACCGAGATGAGATCCTCAGACCCCTTGTGAGACCATATGCTGGTATGGTTGGCCCTGGGTTCCTCCTAATGCAAGAAAATGCTAGACATCATGTGGCTGGAGTGTGTCAGCAGCTACTGCAAGAAGAAGGCATTGAAGCTATGGACTGGCCCCCCTGTTCCCCAGACCTGAATCCGATTGAGCACATCTGGGACATCATGTCTCACTCCATCCACCAACGTCACGTTGCACCACAGACTGTCCAGGAGTTGGCGGATGCTTTAATCCAGGTCTGGGAGAAGATCCTTCAGGAGACCATCTGCCACCTCATCAGGAGCATGGCCAGGCATTGTAGGGAGGTCATACAGGCACGTGGAGGCCACACACAATACTGAGCCAGATTTTGACTTGTTTTAGGGACATTACATCAAAGCTGGATCAGCCTGTAGTGTTTTTCCACTTTCAGTTTGTGTGTGACTCCAAATCCAGGCCTGCATTGGGCAATAAATATGATTTCCATTGATGATTTTTGTGTGATTTTGTTGTCAGCACATCCAACTTTGTACAGAACAAAGTGTTCAATGCGAATATTTCATTCATTCAGATCAAGGGTGTGTTATTTGAGCGTTCCTTTTATTTTTTTGAGCCGTGTATTTTTTGAGACCACAGGGTGACCAAAATTAATACAAATGTGTGTAATAAACCTGCAAATGTGCTGTTTTTGAAGTGGTTGCTTTGCAGATGGAGACCAAGTGTGCAACAACTCGCAGTCAGTTGGTGTCTTCAAAGGGAGCATCAAGACAGTAATAAAACAGCAGTGAGACAGATTAAGCGTGCTACCACTTTGTGATCAAATGGGATCAATTTGGCAATTACACAATTTATTCATGACAACATGGTGATTAACTAAAAAATTGCAAATCTGTTGCTGTCGACATACACAGGAATTGATATTAATCAGAAATTCACATTAACTACCTACATTCAGATTTGAGTCCAAAGCTCATAGATGTAAAACAAACTCCTCCAAAAATAACAGTTGCTGTAGGACAGCAATGAAACAGCGAAATGAAATAGGCACCTGGCAACTTTGCTTTTCCATTGGAATACAACCACAATACAAGCAACTAACTGAGTCAAGTACCCCTACTGTAGTTAAATCATCATCCTGCAGCAACTACAGTAAGTTACTAAAATTTATACATAAAGTGAATCTGATCAATTATTTCTTTGTTGTAACAATGTTTCTTGGCAATAAATCTTACTGTTGGAAAGTCTGTTTATTTCCCCTTAAACGAGCCACATTTGTAAGGAACATGCATTTGTGGGTTGAGCAGCAGAGCTGAGTATGTGGGTCGTGCCCATGAAAAACCTGCCAGACAACTTATTCTGCTTCTCACTCTTGTTTGGTGTCATTTATCCCCTTGAGACTGATGGGATCAACAGTGCCCACAGCTGCTAGCTGCTTTTAAATGCCCATAAAATTGTAACAACATAAGATAGAGAGAATTTACACTTACACTTACATGTGATGCATTCACTGTGTCCCAGAGCTCTGTGTGCTTCCTCTAACAGGTTTGCAAAACTCATGTAGCATGGTCATTAGCATGATCAACTATGGTATTTCTGTAGCTAGCATAATATGTAGATAGCAGTGACATGCAGTCAGGGGAGGCAGGTGAGGCCATTTCCATTTAACTTCACCATTTTTAGATTTTTTTTTACAATCGCTGAATTTTCACATTTATCGTTCAAATACTAAGAAGAGATGAGCGGTGAGGCAGCAGCCAGCTGAGCCTCACCATGGATTGCACAATGACTATGCTAACTGTGCTGCATGCTATGCAATGAGATTGCTGTCCCTCTGCATGTCGCTATTAAGTTCGAACACTTTTACTATATGAACTAAATTTCTGTATTTTAGCTGGTGTATATAATGCACAGTGGTTTTTTAATCAACAACTGTATACTTGTATGTGCTGAGCGATCATAAAACTGCTGAGAAGAGACACTAGGTGAGGCATGCAGTTCTCATGCTTCACGGTAGGGGGCGCTGGTGAACCCAGGGATTCTTCTTACGACTCCTCGGCTGCAGAATAATAGAATTAGACAGCAAGCTACAGTAAACAGTTAGCAAAGAATTTACGGATGCTTTTCTTCAAAAGGAGCAGTGCATGGACTTCATTTATAAGTAAAGGTATGAAGATAATAATGTTTTTTAAAGTTATTTTTCTATGCTAGTTTGTACGTATATGTAAAGAATGTTAATATGAAATTTTAAACAAAACACGTTAACTGTTGCCAGTCAAATGGTGAATATGGTGCTCTATTATGCTCATTATGTTTGTAAATCCGATGTGATGATGTCAGTGCCTCACCAGCCATGAACCTCACCGCACGTCACTGGTAGATACAGAAAATGGTTTTCAATTTCTTTGTGCATTAGTGTACTTGTTAGCTAACTTATGTAGTTACTGTGGATTACCTTCATACATATGCTTACAGTCAGGACTCTGAAGGTTCTATTGGTGTATAGTTGAAATATTCCACATGATGGTACATGTGGGGATGTATGATATGGTCTGGCAGACGTATTGTGTTGTAAGTCTAAGAGGGTTATTGGACCAATTCAACAATTAACAGGGTTTACAAAGTTTTAATATTTATAGCCATGTAGCATTGTTACAACAAAGAAATAATCAACCAAACACAAATTTAAATATTTTTTGTACTAAGTTTATTTGTGGATGAATTTCTGTTTCAGTTCTACGAGGTCCGAGGCTGGACTCCTAATGTACGTAGTTAATGTGAGTTTCTACATGTGTAGACAAAGCAGCATATTTTTCTCAGTGTTAATTGCCATATTTTAACAGTCTTTAACCGTGGTGGTGTGGTGATTAGCACTACTGTCTTACAGCAAGAAGGTCAGGGTTTGATTCCACCTTGCCCTGGACTTTTCTTTGTGGAGTTTGGATGTTTTTCCCATGTCTGTGGGTTTACTCCAGTGCAGCTAGACACATTAGTTAATTGGCGATTCTAAATTGCCCATAGGTGTGAATCTGAGTGTCTCTGTTTCAGCCCTGTGACAGGTGGCCTAGCCTACAATTTAGTCTGATGTGCACCTTCCCATTTAACTACACATTACAGTGACACAAACCCACAGCTGCAGTAATATGTGTTTTAAACACAGTATATTCATTAGCACAGTGATGATAAATAGCTGGCAGATGTGGCTTCCCTATTCGGAAGTTTGGTGGTTCAGAACCTGGCTTCTCCCGTGTCTCAGTTAAAGCAGCTGTTATTCAAGATTTGTTAGTTCAAAGTCCAACATAAAAAGCTCAGTTTCACTTTTGATGGCACAGTAATGCAGATACGCCAGTTCACAAGTGTAAGTTTAAATGCATATGACATCGCCCACTGTTCCCACTGCGCCCATACGGCGTTGCCCATTGTGGTGGGCAATGCCGTATGCATTATAAATTACACTGTATGGTTTCCAAGTAGGTCCCAGAACAGAGCCGCACTGCCAAATATAAATGACTATAGATAGAATAACGGGCTTGTTGTGACTTAATTGGTCCTGAAAGACTTCAATTTTTGTCCTTCTAAGTATAGAGGTGCAAATAGAAATGCATTGTCTCATGAGGAACTTCACTCACTGTAATGTGAAATCCTTTAATAACTTCCCAAACCCCATGAAATGACAGAAAAAGAAACATTTCACACCATCCCAAAGAAAAGGCAACCACTGGCGGCCCCACCGGCTCAGCTTGCTAAGGCCACCAGTGGGTGATTACACTAATTGACAGTTGGTTTGTTCCACTGACTGAGCGCAATAGGTCACCTTGCCATCTCTGAAGGTAAAATGCCTTTGGGAGCTATAATATTATGACAGCTCTTGAAGAAGGAATGCTGACCAGCCTTTGTTCTTGATATTTTATGGATTTTTTTCTCTAGTTTTCTTCCCTTTCGCTTACACTTCTACAATGCAACCATCTTCACTAACTCCATTTTTTTTAATTTGAGAAAGACTTGTCTTTTTCCTCACTTGTGGTTATCCTCCAGTTCACTTTATTTTGCCCTCTTCTCCTCACTTTTATCCTAAGTCCTTTCCCCTTCTGCCCTTTGCCTCACCTTCACCCTTTCCTCTTATCAACCTTCCTAACATCCCCCTCCCATCACCTCATTCCCCCAGGTTCTTGTTACTTAGGAGGGCTGAGATGGATGAGGTGTCAACCAAAACTTTGACCCAAAGGCAGCCTCGAAGAGCAGCACCGATGGCCAACATCCTGCCGGACTGTCAGGTCTGACCGAAGCCTTTGACAGCTACTACACGCTGCAGTGCCTTCGTTTGAGGGCAGACAACATAGCTCTTGTGCTCTGATGAGGTTTGTGCGAGCTGGAAAAAAACAATCATAGGGTTTGGAGAGAAAATCATTGTACATGAAAGTTGAGCGTTGAACCCCAGCTAAATGGCTGCAGCTAGTAGATGGGATGTGACTGCTCTGATCTAATCTAATAGTGCACGGAGACTGTCTTACTCTATAAAAATATATGTAAATGAATAAAATGTTGCAAACATCTCATTGTCAAAATGTTCTGACTGCACGCTTCACAGATTTGCCTTTTCATGAATTGGAATGCGAGCAGTTACTTTGAAAAATCAATGCTCTCCTTGAAAATTCTCCACTTCGACACATTCGGAGTGATATATTAAAAGCCTTTGTGTAAAAGTTTTAGGACGAGCGACCTCTACTTTATAATTTAGATTGTCAAAGCTCTTCCTCCCTGTTTGCCTAAATCAATTCACAGCATTTTTACCCACCTCGATATTTTATACGGCGCCTTGATACAAACATAAATAAAATCAATGTTCCATTTTCCACTGAAGTGCTTTTTGGAGGGCTGCATTTTATTGCTAATTAGTGGTAGCAAAGAAGAAGAAAAAAACAATTCAGAGTGAAGCGAGGGAGGAAAAAAAACAATGTTGCCAACCCCTCTCCTAGAATGAT
The DNA here is from genome assembly GCA_015052665.1 of Apistogramma diplotaenia. Taxonomy (NCBI): domain Eukaryota; kingdom Metazoa; phylum Chordata; class Actinopteri; order Cichliformes; family Cichlidae; genus Apistogramma; species Apistogramma diplotaenia. Next base: position 7,069 of record VOQJ01044757.1, on the reverse strand, counting down.
GATGTTTAACCTCCCTAGAAACGCCAGCTCTGAACAGCTATTGATTTGCTAATTGCCTTCACTTTCAATTCTATTGTTCCTTAAGGTGGTATTTAACCCCTGTGACATGCTGGATTCACTGAGAAAAAAAAAATAAAAACCTCAACATCTCGGCCTCCAAGGACCAGGCTATTCAGGCCGCAGTCCAACACTGACTTGATATAATCTGTACAGGTATATTTGTGTTTTGTCTGGTAATGAATTTTAACTTTGGACACCAAATGATGGAAAAAGATTCTGGCTACAGTCAACATTAATGGTTGTTTAACAGTCGTTGACAAACAGCTTCTAGGTACTTTACACACCATTTGGTGATTAGATGGTATTTACACATTACCACTTGCAGATCAGAACAGGGCAAAATTTAATGTACCAGTCAACATTGGAGCTCTCAGCTGACAAAGGGTGAAAGGACACTCTGGACAGATCACCAGTCAATCACAGGGTGGAAGCATGTTCAAGTGTTTTACCATTTATTTACCATTTCAGATATTAAAAACATGGCCACCCCTACAGTAGTTCACACCACTTTAATATGCAACCCTCAACAAGAAGAAAGAAAGACTTGGTGCTGACTACCATGTTGTAAAGACTGAGCCTAAGGGTGTGTTAAGACTAAGTGAAGTCTGGTCTGGCAAATATAATGGTCACAGTGCCACAAAAATTAATTAATAACAGTATGAAAAGAAGCGGAATAACTAATAACTGGAATCTTCTTTATTTATCAGTCTTATACAAACAACAAGGCATTTAAATTAATGATATATTCATTAAGTAAACATGTACTTAACATGTACAGCACAGGTGCAGAAAGGACATACAATCACAAACAACAGAAACTGAATTACCAGTAAAATTAAAAAGAAAGGTCAGGTAACTTAAAAGTGTCTGCTTTTCTCTTAATCATGTTCTTACACAACACTGACAAGTTTCTTTGCATTCACATTTTCTATTGTTTCAGAGGCTTTTATATGTGACAGAAACCTATTAAAAATATACAGAATTTCAGGATGAATTTCATAAATTTACGTTTTCCCTGGAATCAGAGTAATAATAATCTTTTCCATTTTCTGTAATACGTCTGCAGGTAAAATCCTTTTGACAGCATTTTTCTAGCTGAAACACTTTTGGGGACAACCAGTCATAAACATCTCGCCAGAAAATAATACAATAAAGCAAATAAACATTTAATGCTCTATAGATTCAATTTTATTATCACAAAATACAAAACAGCTGTGCAACAAGGCACTCGACGGATATGTTTCATTTAACATTAAAAAAACGATTTTGTATTTGGGTCAATAGGAAATTTCACATATTTAGTCCATAAAATATCAATTGAGCTTCTGTGTAAGACTTGAGAGTGAGCTTTGGTGGGACTGAATGTGAGATGTGATCGAGTAAACCTCTGAGAGTTCTGTCTGAAACGGCCTCCGATTAAGATTAATGGATGATGAGGAGAGACGGGAGTTGGCGATCTTAAAGATCCTCTGATCAAACACCAAATAGAATCAGGAATGCCTTTGGTTATGCTTGCAAATGTCTTTCAAAACTAGAATGTGTAAAATTTCAGAAGTGCTGCGATTGTATTTTTCTCCAGGTCTTTTTGTTGTTGTTGTTGTCTGTATAAAAACAGAGTTGAATCACACCACTCTGGCTGCCCACAAATGGCACCACTGCTTCCTTAAGGTGCTTTGCTGGACTGAGGTCTGCTGACTCTGAAGGCCATTTGACTGCAGTGAGCTCATTGTCATGCTCAAGAAACCGGTTTGAGATGATTTGAGCTTTGTGACATGATGCGTTATCCCGTTGGAAGCCTGTGGTCACAAAGGGATGCACATGGTTAGCAGCAATACTCAAAGGGCCCAAAGTGTGCCAATAAAATATTGCCCACACCATTACACCCCCAGCAGCCTGTCCCTTGATACAAGCCAGGACTGAAACATGCTTTGCAACAAAATCTGAACCTGCCATCCGAAGGTTTGACATGCTGAGCATTCAGAGACGCTCTGCTGCATACAGGAGCTTTTCTGTAAAGAGGGATAACTTGAGTTACTGTTGCCATTCAATCAGTTCAACAAGTTTAAGCAGTCTGCCCATTCTCTTTTCACCCAGTGAACTGCTGGATGCTCACCGGATAGTTTCTGTTTAACAGCCCGTTCTCTGTAAACCTCAGATATGTTTAAAGAAATCACAGTAGATCATCAGTTTGTGAAATACACAGAGCAGCCTGCCTGTGGAAGTCACTTAAATGAGCCTTTTCCCCATTTTGATGCTAACTTTAAACTTCAGAAGGTTGTATAGACCATGTCTGCATGCCTGAAACTATTGAATTGCTGCCATCTGATTGGCTGGTTAGACATCTGCATTAAGAACCAGTTGAACAGGTGTATCTAATAAAGAGGCGGGTTTGTCAGATTCTTCTTCTGCGTTCACCTGATAGCAAAACCACAGTGAGTCCTAATACTACGATTTTGTTTTCCTTTGAAATAAATTCATATGTGACGCAGTAGCATCTGTACTAGTTGTCCTGGTTATTGAATAAAATACCTATTTTTTTTAATCTCTGTTTATTTATGTCGCTGAATTTAGTTTAACAAAGAAAAAGGCCCAAAGTGTAAATGGATTTTCGGGAGGTGTTCTGAACGAACGGTCACACAGGGGCAGGTTACGGTTTCCAGTGGTTAAATTATGAAAACTAAAAGCAGTTTATTTGATTTTATTTTTAACTGGGATGTAAAACCTTCTTTTCTCAGTGTTCTGAATAAGGACAATTACCATATGAAGCTGAGGGTGATGAAAGTGCGGGGAGGCCTGTGTCTCCAGATAAAATTAAGATTGATCATATTACAACAATTCATTTAGAGGCTAAGACTTAATCAATAGTAACTGTTTAGTACAAGGCTTTATTAGCCTCCAGGACATTCGGTGTCTTGCCCAGCACATCATTATGTTTGCTGGCTCCTTGTCTGATGATACTTTACATTTAGGTCACATTGGAACATCATTAAATGTGAAAAATCTGTGAGCTCGAGATGAAGGTGCAGACAGTCAGCTGATTGAAGCCGCACAGCGTGTGTGGTCTTTAATGATTGTAATCATTTACCTTCTGATGATTTCTTGTTCTCTTTTTACATATTTGATTTTTTATAACAAAATTACCCACATCAACTTTGTTTGAGCTACACTTTATCAGTGCCAACACTGACCTCATTAAGAAGGTCATTCATTGGCCAAATGTCACTAATCCATATTAGACTTTTGCCATTTAATGCTACAGTCACAGCATTTTCCTGCTGCCAAAATTATTGTGCAATGTGTAATGAACTTGTGCTCTCGTTGGCTTTCAAGTGGTTCCTTCGAAAAGGGAGGGATGAAGCCTGTGACAGCCAGTTCCTGTCTCCACAGCGACTTTGACACATCCAGACAATGATACAATAACAATAAGAGTCAGTCTGTTATCAGATTGTGATCAAATGAGGTCACGTTTGCAGTCTGTGATGATGTGACAAATAACTTTGAGAAAACTCTCTTGCCTTCTTTTGCTGTCTACATATGCAGACATTTATATTAACTGCCCCCACCTGCGAGACAGATATGGGTGCAGGGACAGACTGGTCCTTAGTCATCACCACCCAGGACCAGGAACGGGTGCAGTGGCGGAATCAGGAACTAAATACCAATAACAAATAAACAGAACCAGTGATATAACAGAAACAGTACTCAAAACGCTGGGACACCGGCCCAGGACCACGACACAGATTTCAATCAGAGCTTCAGTTACTGCACAATGGTGACAGCAAACTGTAAAATGACATAGACTTTGCTTCAGTATAGGAAAACCAGTTAAATCCCACATTTCAAAGAGATGCATCTGCAGACGAGTTGTACTCATGAGCGCAGACTGACTCAGATATGTTTACGAATTAGACACTGATTATGTGTGACTGCAGTCAGTCTGAGACAGGTTGTGTTGGTAAATAATTTCAGGTGTCCCCATGCTCCAGTTGGCCGAAAATTCAAACTCCATTAGTTACACAAAACACAGACAAAAACCACGACACTGACATTTAATAGAGAGACAGAGAAAGATGCAGAAACAGAAGAACGAAATGACAAGAAGAAAGAAGCAGGAAGTAGAGAGAAGAAGAAGGCAGAGCAGAAGATGTAGAGGGTAGAGAGACATGATCATGATCTCAAAATCCAAGACTCTGCCCATTTGCTTTTGACCCCTCCTAATTTGCATAAAGTGTAGTCCTCTGAAACCAATCACCTTTGGGCTCGTTTCCAACTTGTTCCCCACGTGGGCTTAAAGAAACACACGTCACCCTCTTTCTTTGCCTCAAACTTAATCTGCATAGGTTTCATTCCCCAAAACCTGAACCCCAACTCATCATTCCTTGATCACGTACCACCCACTCGTCAATCACATGCTTGAAGGCACACACGTCACCAGAGCACCCAAAATAGTTTACAACAGCTCTGGTAAATGTCATAGTGATGGATCATCTTCCAACACTCTTTGAACGATCCCCCACTTAGCTAAAGTTTACCCCCCACACTAATTCATATTACACAAACACAGGTGGGTCTGCAGAACTCCGGTACAGAGGACACACTGTCATAACTGAACTGAAATACAACATAAGGTAAAACAGTGTCATGTGCACAATAAGTCACCTTTGGCCATTTTCAGATATGTAAAGTCATTCATCTGACTTCAGAGAGTTCAGGCTCTTTTAAGTTACAATGTAGAAGGTTTACGTCTAACAAACCTAAGGCACACACCAACAAACAGCTACATCCAATACCCTGTTATAAATTGCATGTTGGGAAAAATGTATAAACAATATGTGAAATTGCTTATGCATTTTTAACATTTTTACTAACGTTCTCAGGTGTTCACCCTTGAGAAGCCATTCCAGGAAGTTTTAAAAAATTAGTATTAAATAAATTCACTTGGTCACATCGAGTGTCTTTGTAGCTACTGTGCTAACACTGGCAAACCCATGGAAACAATGTAATA
>VOQJ01044755.1:0-14205 GCA_015052665.1 Apistogramma diplotaenia | reverse complement strand
TATATAACACATCAAACATACCTCACTGGCTGACCCTGGATTAGAGGTAGAAATGATGTTCTTACAACTTTTAACTAACTATAATTGGCCTTTTTGCCACCACTTCTTCATTTCTTTAACTGTCCATGCTTTACCAGTGGGGATGTGCATCTCCTCTAGGTGCCTCCGTGGAACCAACATCTCACATATTAGTTCCTATTCCTAAATTTCCAAAATAAATATCACAACAACACAAAAAATATGCATAATGGAAAATAAAATACATAACTGAAACTATGGCAGTTAAATAAAGCGCTTTGAGTGCTCAGAAGAGTAGAAAAACGCTATATAAGAACTAGTCCATTTACCATTTAACACTTGGGTGAAGAGAGGAGCTGAGCTGTCAGCTTATCATCACCTGGTGGTGGGGAAGAATGCTTGACAGGCCTGGCACAGCTAAATGTATTGTAAGGGTGTACTGAGAATGCCACACAGAAGCCACAGTCTGCAAAATATTCAACTCGCACCTCCGGTTGAACTTCAACAGCATTCCAAGGGAGGATGAAGACAATGAGTCCAAACTGACAATATTCCACATCTCCATTGGTGAGGATGTTGCCCAGAACCGTGGCTGCAAGGTGGCTAGTTCCTGTGATGGTGGTTATCCCCAAACCAGATGGTGATCAATCACCGGAGGTGAAGGGAGCCATCAAACTGAAGAAGGAGTCCTATTGGGCTTGGTTACCTGTGAGAATCTGGAGGCAGCTGATGGGTACCACCATGCCAAGCGGAACACGGTTCACAAAGTAGCCAAAGAAAAAACTCAGGTGTGAAGACACAATCTGCCTTCTATGCTCAGTGATACCATGGAAGACTTTTTTCACAGCCTCAAAGCAATTCTGGCAAACCATTAGACAATCAGGAGGGGAATTCAGTGCTTTTCTCACACAGTGTTGGTGGGGTGCTCCTGGCTTCAGGTGAGGCTATAGTCACACAGTGGAAGGAATACTTTGTAGACCTCTTAATCCCACTGACACACCTTCTGTAGAGTCTGGGGACTTGTCCATCACTGGGAGTAAGGTTACTGAGGTGGTTAAACAACTCCTTGATGGCAGAGCCCCTGGGGTGGGCAAGATTTGCCCTGAATTCCTGAAGGCTCTGGATGTTGCAAGGCTGTCTTGGTTGACAGGCCTCTGCAACATCACATTGAGATCTGGGACGGTGCTACTGGTTTGGCAGACTGGGATGGTGGTGGTACCCATCTTTAATAATGGAGACCGGAGAGTGTGCTCCAAATATAGGGGGAATCACTCTGCAGCCTGTGTGGGAAAGGAGGGTCCATCTGTTAGTCGAACCTCGGATGCAAGAGGAACAATGCGATTTTCATTCTGGTCAAGGAATGCTGGACCAGCTCTTCAGGATATTCGAGTGTGCGTGAGAGTTTGCCCATCCAGTCTACATCTGTGTGGTTGACTTGGAGAAGTAATGGTGCTGCAGAAGAATGGGGTGTCTGGCCTGGTGTTGCGAGCCATTCAGTCCCTGTACAACCGTAGTGAGAGCTTGATCCATTGTTGGCCATAAGTTGGACTTATTTCCTGTGGGTGTTGGACTTCACCAGGGCTGCCGTTTGTCAGAGATTCTGTTCAAAATTTTTATGGACAGAATTTTTAGGCATAGCCATGTGGCAGAAGGCTTCTGCCTTGGTGGCCTCTCCCATATTGGCTTCTCTTCATTGGCTCCCGGTTAGATCCTGAATTGAATTTAAAATTATTCTTCTTTATGATAAAGCTTATAGTTAGGACTGGATCAGGTGACCCTGAACCATCATGTGTCCAGGTTGCTGTGGCTTTCCCATGATGCATTGCGCAGCATGTCTTGCCCTGTCTCCCTCCTCTTACCCCCAGCCGGTCGCAGCTGCTGACACTTCCCGAGCCTGGTTCTTCCGAAGGTGTGTTCCTGCTTTTTTCTTCCCATTGTCATCAAGTGCTTGCTCATAGGGGGTCATCTTATTATCTGTTCTCTCTGTACTGTTGTTGTGTCTTTATCTTACACTTTAAAGTGTCTTGAGTCAACTGCTGTTGTGAAGTGGGGCTAATGTAGTAGAATTGAATTGAATTCATAGATGAACACATGCAGCTTTACATCTACTGGAACAATTCTACAAATTGAGAGAGGCATATCACACTTAATAACTCACTTGATTTTCTCACTTATGGCCATGTCAATATATGTGTTTGAAGCATCTGAGAAAGCTAATGGTATGTCAGTATAGTCCCTCAGCCCTTAAATCCTGCCACTGACATTGATTTCAGCCATTGTCGTCAAGTCATATTTGGTCATATTTCCTTCACTTTTTAAAGACTTCTTACAATCACTTAATCATATCAGATCCACTTTTGTGTAAACTGACAATGCTGACATACAATCTTGTAAAGCCTGTTTAAATTTTCCTTCAAAACAAATTTATAGTTCATGTGAAAAAACTGTTTTGTAATAAATGATGCACGAGTGCAAGAGAATTCATTTTAAAATATAAGATAATGGAACCTGTTAACAATCTGACAGTCACACGGTTAAGAGACAGTCAGCAATGTGGATGAACTGTTACAATCCTGATAAATAATCCAAAGCTGATGAAATAAAAAACTGAGACTTTGGCCTCATGAATATACAAAAGTTCATGAGGCCAGGCTCAAGACAAATTGGAAAAAATCTAAAGTGGAAAAATAATAGCTTGCAGATTTAATATCACAGTAATACTCTTCTCAAAATAAATAAATGAACAAACATTTTAAAAACATCAGATCTCGACAGGAATAAAAATCATGCTGGATTCCTACAGTGATATGGATGCATGAGGTAATGTGTCAGGATGCCACATCATTTAATGGAAATTAAAATTATACTTACAGAGGGCTGAGTTCAAAGACACCCTGAAAATTAAAGTAAAAAAATGTGTGACTCTGCCAGGATTGCCCTTTGTCACTGATTCATTATTATCATGGAGAGACTTTCTGGGCGTCGCCAACAAGGCTTCCACTCTGGTGGCCTCAGAATCTTAACTCTCTGGGTGATGCGGTCATGCTGATTTCAATACCAGCAGGAGATGGTGGCCTCCAGCTGACACTGGGAAACTGGCAGGAGAGTTTGCACCTCTAAGACTGAGGCCACGGTCGTCATCCGGAAGGAGGTGGAGTGCCCACGAGTGATGGGAGAAGGGAGACTGACAGATGAATTAGAGCTGCATCTGCAGTGATTTGGATGCTGCAGCGGTCCGTCGTGCTGAAGAAGGTACTGAGAGTAAAAGCAAAACTGTGACCCCAGATGAGCTGGAAGAGGTGGCTGGGGAGAGAAAACCCAACCAAGCAGCGAAACCAAGTGACATTTAAACAAGAAAATAATAAAACCAAACTAAGCAGGACTGAAAACAGCAGAATAAAGTACATCTCCAACCTGCCTCCCTTCTACCCCCCATCAGCCTTTATTCAGCATTACTTTTTGTTAGCACTTGGTAGCTAGTGTTCTATGTAAAAATCATCTCTCCAACATGATCAGACCTGGCCCAGGTTTTGTGGATTGTGTTGCTCATCAGCATTTTTAAAATGTACTGAACTTGCACTTTTCTAGTCTTTTCACTACAAGCATGACTTTGTACACACATTCAAACAGCACTTTACTGTATGCTCTTGATGACATTGTGGTAGAAAGCAGGAGTTCGTGGAGGCACAGGGTCAAGGCCCCAGCAGACCAGGAGAGCTGAACCAGTCCTGCTGTGAAGTGACGGGGCTGCATCACCATGCTGGCCAATGAGCCAGCAAGTAAAAACTGGCCAATCACAACAAAGTAATTTTTTCAGCTGTTATTCGGAAGTCTGAATCTGCCATCATTAGATAACCCGCAATGTTCAGAAAGTCAAAGTAAGGATAGCGCTGACCTTTCCCTGTGACAGGAACGTCCGGCTCCAGACTTGTTAAGGCGTGTGGGAGTTATGAGCAGCATTTGCCATGAAAGAGGTGACATTTTCAAAACAGTATGCAACACAGACTAAGGTGTGAGAGCCTGCAGGTGTCCTTTGATGTAGGGATAAAATATCTATATTTTGTGTTTGTTTGTATCGTTCTACAAGCGGCAGGAACAGCAACTAGGTCTTGCAAGGAGATTACAGTGTTCAAATAAACGCTTTGTCTTACTTAACAGTGTAACGCAGGCAGTGCTGAGGGCACATCGTCAGAACGGAGCCTGTTTAATATGCACCACAGCAGCTTCCCTCTCTGCAGAGCACCAGAAATAATTATCTCTGGCACTGCAAACATATATGTGTTGTAATCCATGTTCACTGGATATTGTAATGCCTTTTATTACTGAGCAAACTAAATGCCTCTCATTACAAACATCACCTGGAGAGTTTTATTTTGAAAACAGTGCTGGAAGATGGGACTGCATTCATCTCCACAACATCATTGTATCAGTCTCCATTGTAATAAAGAAACCTTTTCTTATTGTATTTGCTCTCATGAGATCTTTGCCAGTTATTACTCATACTATCAGGATCCTTTCTTCATTGATCTTCTCCTATTATACCCAGATCTGAAGGTGTTATATTGTGTTATTTTCTCATTAGATCCATTCTGCTTCTGAGGTGTTTTCTCATCACGAAGTCAGAACGCCAGTTTACTTTGGAGAAAAGAGCAGAGAATAATGGAAAGGATATCAACAAGCACGACAGGAACGGCCGCACTCCACAGTGTTTTGGTACAAAAAGTTGTGCCCAAACTCTGACTGGTACTACATATTAATAATACACACAATGGAAAATCAGCTACCAAAGTAAAAGAGGAAATCAGCAAAAGACCTGCTAAGCACAGCTACAAGGCTCACACTGACACTGTAATCAAGTTACAGTTAAAAAACACTAAATTCCTGCTGTGATATTTACTCACTTTAGTCCGTACTGTATAACATACTTATTAAAGTTGAGCTGACTCAGCATGTTACTTGAACAGCAATCTGACTTACTTGCTAAAACCATGTAAACTGATTACACTTATAACTGCATGCCTCAGATATCTATAATAAATAAAAGCAGCTTCCAGTCTTCTATAATAACAATTAAACATAAAAATCAAGGTAATGACACAGTTCAAAGCTTTGGATTTTTTTTCTTTCTTTTGTATGACATCTGGAAGTTCGATTCCACCGTGGCCCAGGCCTCCTTCTGTGTGGAGTCTGCATGTTCTCCCCGTGTCTGCGTGGGTTTCCTCCCACAGTCCAAAGACATGCACTTACTGGGGTTCAACAAGAGATTTGTCGGACTTTGCAGTTTGGGTGGAGTTTGTTCTCTCCAAGCAGGACTTTCTGAATGAAGCCACATGTGTTTTCGTGGCTTCAGGATGGTCCACCTGTAAAGCACATGACCGTCCAAACACGAGGCAAAGGGCCTCAGGTGGGTTCTGGAGATCATTCAGCACACTGCCTCCCTCAGTGATGATGGCAGTAGACACTGGGTGCAGGTGGAGCTGATTTGGAGTGAGTTGCACATCAGCACCCGGACAGATGCTTGTGCCCAGGACTCTTATTTTGGTAGAGTCTTGTTTCTTGTGCAGTATGTTCTGTTTTGCTTTCCCCGGTCTCATTGGTATGATTCTGTCCACCTGTTCCCTCCAGCTGTCCCCTGGTGTCCCTTTTGTTCCCTGTGTATACATTGTCTGCATTTCCCTCTGTTCCCTGCCGTGAGGTCATCATTGTTTCCCTGCCTGCTGCGTGTCCCTCTGCCAGTGTGCTGTCCTGTGAAGGAAGCTTCCTTGTTTGTTCTGCTCTCCCTGTCCACTTCTGTTCAGAGTGTCAGAAAGAAAGCTGTGCATTTTGTGTCCAGAGTCCTGCACTGGGGTCCTCATCCCGTCTGCCACACAGCAGTACATGACATTTCCTCTGTGGACCATTTACACCTGCGTAATATCACATGGTCATCCCTAAGTTCATGCTGCCTGAGTGGGAAACAGCAAATTTAGTGTTTCTCAAAGCACTGTGCAAGAAACTGTTCTTTATCTCATTTCAGCACTGGAGAAGAATGAAATGGAAATCCATTTAATCCAGTTTCTTAAAAGAAAAATATGACACCCTGATTTGTGAAAAAGAAGCTTCTGCATTTTATGGCCACACCAATGAGCGCTAACATCCCTCCCACGTGGACCCCTGAGAGTAAATGTCATTCGATGAGGGCTGGGACCCTAATGCCTTTTTGTTTCTAGGTTTGTGATTACAGCTACCTTACAGCAACACAAAGTCAAGGCAAATATGATTAAGAAGATTAGCAAAAGTAAATGAGGAGTCATTAAACTTAAGTAGTCTAAAACAACAATAAAAAGCTCATTAGATTAAAGATGGTCAGTGAAAAGAGGGCTGACCTTCTTCAGGCCTTAGATTAGAATAACATATTTACTAAATGAGCAAATCAATTAAAGACTCTTTTCAGAAGATGTCAGCGATGCTTTTACACTTATACTGACATCAGATGAGAATATTACAAGAATTATAACACAAATGTACTGAGAAGAAACTTAACAACCTAAGTGAGAAGTTATTATCATGTTGCTTTCACAATGCTTCAGCAGATGGGGCAGAGGGAGAGCGCAGAGAACAGTATCGGTATCGGTGCAATGCTATTATCAATGCTGTTATCAATGCTGTTATCAGTATAAAGTGCCAGTCAAAAGTCAAAGCTGTGGACACACTTGCTTCTGTTGGATGCATCAGGAGCAACTCAGGGTTCAGTTTCCTGCCCAGGATCCTTTGGCACACCAGCTCGAGGAGTCAGGAACCAATTGTCCCCCTCGGTAGAAGACCTGCTCTACCACCCGGGCCACAGCCACGGCCTTTTGTATTATAAGTGTGTACAACCCACTGAACTGGGAACAGTAAGCTGGCACCACTCATCCCAGCTCAAACTTCAGCTTTTTACTTGGATAAAGGTGACGGGATGACATGGTGGTCAAGCTTGTTCAGTGTTTGTGCTCTGCAGATTGTATTTATACCTGCTGAATGACAATGAGTCAAATAATCTGCTCAGCAAAGCAAAAGGTCATCAACCCAATAAAAGCCAAAACGTGTTCTATTTATTAACAACTTAGTCAACTCAGCCGAACAAATTACACACGATAATCCAAAAGTAAACACAATGAAAAGATATAAAAAAAATTAGACAAATGAAACCAATAATACTAATAAAGAGAAACTTTACAGTAAATACAAATTTTCAATCAAATTGAAAAGAGTAATTATGTCCAACATTGTGTTGAGTTATTATTGTATCAGAATGATCATTAGGCTGTAACTACAGGTTACAGTAACATCTATGGTTGGTTTGTTTGGCAGTAATATCCAGTGTGAACACATTATACTGATTAGCACAATAATACGTTCATGAAACAAAATTCAATGAAATCCAATTACATTCAAATCAATTTTATTTATAAGCACCAACAGTCGCCTCGAGGCTCTGTGTACTGTAAAGACATACAATAATAAACATGGTAACAATAAACTAAAATGTAGATTCTTCATTTTTAAATACAATGGGTTAGTAGTTAGTAGACATACATATTTTTAATGGCTCTCACTGCACATCTAAAGGTTTAATTTGTTAATTGGAAACTGTTTAGGCTGCTTTGAGGAGGCTAGCCTGGCTCCAATTCCAGCCCTCATAAAACCTGGTGCACTTGGCAAGACAGCTAGATTATACTTTAGAGGCCAGAAAAATAGGCCCCAGGGACCTATTACTCTTATGGACTAGAACAACCCAGAAGAACCATTAAGAGATGTAATATTCATGCACCAGTTTATACCTTTACTGTTCTACAAAGAGCTAAATAAAGGAATGTCCACAATTTAGCAGTCGCAAAGCTCAATCAAATAATAAAAGTCACATAATAAAATCAACCACTTAACCTATACTGTGCAAATGTTGATTTTTAGTCACCAATTATCTGCCATAGAAGGCGGTGGCAGGCAGGTGGAGGACCCTAAAGCAGCACACACAGAACACAGGCTAAACTTCAAACTGTAGCTTTATTGCAGGCTCTGAACACGAGCTTAAACTCAACACAGAGCTGACAGGGACGTAAATACACAACAGGATAACGAGGGGATCAGGAACAGGTGGAAACGGTAGGGAGAACAGGTGAAGACCATCACAGACGAGACAGGGAGGAAGCAAAACTGGATACACAGCACAAAGACCGAGAAACTATCAAAGTAAAACAGGAAATAACCGGATGGAGACACGTGAACTTGACAAACCACAGAGAGATAAGAAACACACACACGAGAACATAGACGCTGGAAGACAGGAAACACATGGAACCAGGAAAACCACAACACACTGGGAACCAAAACCAAAACTCAACGGGACCAGAAAAAGGCAGGAAACACTGGGCGCAGGACCACGACATCATCAGCCTACAGAGGACTGAATTAAAAAAACACTTCAAAAATCAAAGTGAAAAACATGCATTAATGCCTGATAATGTTGGACCAGAGCATCCCCGAGCTCCTGGACAGTTTGAGGTGTAACCTGGCAGCGTTGGATGGACCGACACATAATGTCCCAGAAGGGTTCTTCTGGATTCTGGTCAGGTGATGGAGGCCAGTCAGTGGTATCAATTCCTTCTTCCTGGCTGCATATTCTTTCCACATGAGCCTATGTCACATGCCAGGAGGAATCCAGGACCCTTTGCAGCAGTAGGGTCTGACATTGGGTCCAACAGTTTCATCCTAATGCCTAACGGCAGTCAGGGTGCCGTTGACTGGCCAGTGACTGGCAATTCTGGTATTCTATGGCAAATGCCAGCAGAGCTCCACAGTGCAGGACAGTGAGCACAGAGCCTATTAGAGGACATCTGACCCTCAGACCAACCTGATGAAGTCAGCTTCTGATTCACATCAGTGGTCTGCTCATGGCCATTTTGTTGGGCTCGCGCAGTGCTCTTCCTTTTCCTTTTTGTAAACTGAGACGATACCGGTCCCGGTGAAGGGTTAAAGGCCTTCTATGGCCCTGTCCTGCTGTCCTACAGTAACTGTCTGTCTCCTGGAATCTCTTCATGCTCCTCAGTGCATGCTGGGACACACAACAACCTTTCTGGCAATGGTCGTATTGATGTGCCATCCCCGAGGAGTTGGACGACCTGCGCTACGTCTGTAGGGTCCACATATGGCATCATGCTACCAGCAGCGACACGGACCATAGCCAAATGCAAGACTAGCAAGAAAAAATGGGTAGATAAAAATGTCTGTGGCCTCCACCTGTAAGACCGTTGCTGTTCTGGGGGATTCCCGTCTACTCCACCTTTTTTGAAATTTCATTAACAGCAAAACAGCTGAAACGGATCAACAAGCCCCTCTGCTACTTAGTGACAGATCAATATCCCATATGTTTAACTCACAGTGTTATACTCTGATTAAAAAGTTTTCCTTTCAGTTTTTGAGCAGTATATGATACACACTTTGTTTTGTACTTCTCAGGTTGTGTGACACCCCCACCCCACTCCCAACCTTGACACCCTGCTTATTAACATTAAAGCAGCTCCACACCTCTAACAAGCAACAGCTAATCTTATGTAAAGCTCTTAGTCTAGTGAAGCCCCTGGGCAAAGCAGACACATTTTATAATTGGCAGCCCTAGATTAATGCATGACTACACTTTGCCTCCAGAGAAGCTCAGTGGATCTATCAGAACTCAAAATGTTCTTCCAGCCATTTGCAGCTCTTGTTAGCAACTATCATTGAAGGCTGACTGATGCTTAAATGTGTCACTTTGTCACTGCAACGTGTTGCTATATGAGGTAACGGCAACATTAGAGAAACATCCAGATAAATGATCAGGTTCCAACAAGACAACATTTAGGATTTTCAAAAGGTCGGGCAGACAGAGAAACTCGGTGCTTCTTTTATGAAGCACTGCAGAGGATATAATGTGCAGAAACTCAGACGACAATGGAAATTAGAAGCAAGGAAAAGAACCTGTACTCAGTGTCTCTTTAAAAGACCTTTCAGTGTTCAGTCTGACATGTATTTAGTGTATTTAGTTGTCTTCAGTTCTTAGTGTTAAAGCAACTAATCAATCATCACTGTTGAAAACAAAATAAAACAAAAAAAACTTCTAGCCTGGAGGCTTTGACACACTAACACTAACATGAGGGGATGAGTATAAAAGTTGGATGGACGTGGCTATCAGTGGTTATCAAGTGTTGAAGTTTTGCTCGAATCACTGAAATTACACACAAGTCGGCAGTTTCAAGTCCCCCCGCTCTTCAACTCGCTGAAGTGTAGCAGAGGTCATGTGTGTGAAGAGAGCGGATTTCCACACAGGTGCAGATTCAGTTACGGACACACGGAGGTTTTGCTTCAATAAAAATGCAGCCATGACTTACTGTACGTTTGCAACTGTTCAATTTGCACTTTTCATGAAGTATTTCATGCTGATCTCGAACCTACGACACAATTTATTAGAATGTTGTTTCACACTTTGTGTCATTCCTCAGTTCTTTCTTTAAAACTCAAATAGAATGAGCTCAGTGACAGAAACTGACACGTTCTTCCTTTTTCATTGCTATCAGTCAGTTTTGTGCAAATCTAAGTTTCATTTACATCTTCAGGATTTGTTTGTTTGTTTTTCGTACATTTGTCCCACTTACATGTTTCAGATTAAACAAATGTTAATATTAAACAAAGATAACATTAGAAAATGCAAAACACAGTTTTGCAATGATTTCATTTATTAAAGGGAAAAAATGTCAGCCAAACGTACCTGTCCACAGGTGAGGAAGTCATTGTTGGTCCATTCTGCCACATCGAGGTTTCCAAGCATGGACGGCCTGTTTAAGGCCAAACCATCTCGACTGGATTCGATCCAGTTTAACAGGTCTTGGAGCAGCTGAGCAGCCATGACACCAGAGTCATGGCTGAGGCAATAACACGTTCATGTAGGGACCAGTAAGAAAGCTTCCTTCCCTTAATAAATGAAATAATTATTTAAAACCTTCATTTTGTATTTGCTCCTGTGATCTTTGTCTAATATTAAAATTAGTTTGATGATCTGAAACAATTAAATGTGACAAATATGCAACAAATAAGAAATCAGAAAGGATAAAGGCACTGCAAACACCCAGTACATGCGAAATAATTCTAGGAAAATGTCTGGAAAGAAAATGATAATAATAATAAAAAGCAGACTGATGAGGAGAAATCCTGAAGTGGAGATGGTGTTGTGATTTTTATTTGTGTCTACTTGGGTGGGGAGTGTGTGGGTCCTGACGGATGGATGGATGGCGGGGTGACAGTGAACAGATGGAGGCTGTGATGGATTGCAGTGACATTAAATGTGAAAAAGGAGCCAGAAGCCTCGGTCAGAATACAGGAGGCGCCACAGCTCCGCACGCCTCGCACTCCTTCCATTACAACTCAGCTGCTGTATTGGCATGGCTGTTTATCAGAGGCGCTGTGCAAAAGCAGTGCTGAATGTCAACTGTCAAAACAACAAGTTCCTCTGACTTTTCCATTTTTTAATCTAACAAAGGGGGAAAACAGTATTTACACTCTGGACCCCAGCCAACCCGCACTACTGAGACAGCAATGGTTAATGATGGAGCCATAAGCACAAAGATAATAAAGCACGCTGTTTGATTATTCTTATCAGAGGAAGAACACTTGATTTGTTCTAAAATGATTGTCTGTAAATGACGTTTGGTCTATCCAAGCTCCTGTAACTCTAACGAGCTGCAACCACATTATGTTTCCTATCTCAGAAATGGGAAACTTTGTTAATTAGGGAATTTAGAAAATCGCAAATATATTGACATTCAACGTATAAGTATTTAAGTTTATGGGTGGACATGCAGCACCCAGCTATTCTCTACCGCTGATCCCGTTCAGGGTCGCGGGGGGCTGGAGGCTGTCCCAGCCGACATAGGGCGAGAGGGAGGGTGCACCTGCACAGGTCACCAGCCTGTCGCAGGGCCAACACAGAGACACAGACAGCCATTCACACCTGTGGGCAGTAAGAGCATGTCTGTGCGCTTACTGACTGTGGGAGGAAACCCACGCACACAGGGAGAACACAGGGAGGCCTGGGCCAAGGTGGAATCGAACCCAGACCTTCCAGATGTCATTCTCTGTGAGGCAGCAGTGGTAACCACCACGCCAGCGTGCCGCCACATGCAGCACCCATACACCTAAATTTGAAAATAAACAGGTGTTTACAACAAACCGCTCCTAAGCTAACGGTGTGCAACGTTAGCAGTACGACGCCAAAGAAGACAGCGAAGGTGTGATGTGCTAACACTGAGTCACAGCAGCAGCTTCTCAGTCGAACCTGAAACCACTGCTTTCACTATTGAATCTGAACTGAGGAACCAGTTTAACACCAGTGTTACTGAGGAGACTTTTAGTACATGTCAACTGATTTCATCATGCGAGTGACAGCAGGGTCACAGGGTCCTTTTTATTCAGGTATGACTGTTTACTGGCATATGTTGAATTAATAATGCTGAGCCCTAATAGATGATTAGCAGTCCAGGAGGAATCATCCACTTCTGAATGTCGAGAAAACCAGAGCGATGCTGAGCGACTTCAGAAGGACACGGATGGCTTCAGCCTGTGGCTGTGCTGAGCAGAATGTGGTGGAGGAGTGAGTGCATGAGCCTCCACACTGACAGCAGGCCGAGCTGGAGCTATGTACAAGAGGAGGATGAGCAGGCTCCATTTCCTCACAGAAGCTCAGAGCCACAAACTGAAAACACGAGTGCCGTGTGCTTTGTTATTTAAAGCTCACTGAACAAACTGTTCTTCATCACGAACCATCCTGAACACCTTCTGCACCACTTACTGGACATGCAGCAGCTCTTCCCCTGACTGATGCATTCAGTCGCACTGGCACAGCGACAGAAACATGTTCTAATCCACGCAGAAAGAGAATTTCCCTAATGAAGGATAAAGTATTTGAGTTGATGAAGACTCGAACTCTCACCCTGTGCAATCACAATATGACATTTTTGTTTTTATTGAATTGTTCTCCTGAGTCTTGGCAGGAAGCGAAGACAATAATCAATGTAAGCGAAAAACTATTTACATTATTTCCCAAGAAATTAGTTTTGTCCTTCCTTAACATGAAGGTTACAGTAAAGGTTAGCACCTATGATCGCTGAAGCCGCGATTATACTCCATCCTACACATGTGCATGAACAGCTGGAGACCTAATGGCCGAGGAGTCAGTCTTACTATACGTCTTTGAAGTCCACTTTAGGTCCACAGCCTCAGGCACATACATAGTTGGTGCATAATGTAAATTCTCCACGGACGAGTCAGCACAGTAATAAAAAACCCAGTCAGGCACACAGACATCTGCAGACCTTCATGGGCAGATGATGACATTTACGTCACTTGGACCTGAGTGGACCTTGGCACACTGGCCGACACAAAAGCATAATCCAGGCTTTAGACTTCAGAAGGTTAAGCATCACTGGGCTCATATTTCTGCCCAAATGCCATCAGCACAAACAAGAGAGCTGTGTGCTTAAGAGGAGGCATTTCAGTAAACAAGTGTGGAAAATATGGATAAAGAAATGAGAAACAGAAATCAGACGTTATTAACGTGTTTCACAGGCTTTCCTGCTCAGCACTGTGAGCGGAACATAGAACATGATACACAGGTTCTTGCATCAGTAACTGCTGCTGCTGTTCGGTCGCCTGACAGCCTGCAACTAGCTGTGAATCCGCCTTTCATGGGAGCCTCATCGCAGCTGAACTGAGACGTTCCCTGTTAGAGTAACCACCACAGTCACAGATACCAGTATACTGCAGCAGTTATTAACCTCAGGACGGACAGAAAGAAAGAAAGAAAGAAAGAAAGAAAGAAAGAAAGAAAGAAAGAAAGAAAGAAAGAAAGAAAGAAAGAAAGAAAGAAAGAAAGAAAGAAAGAAAATCAAACATCCTTTCAGCTAACATTTGTTTTTAAATGAGAAAATTTCGATTAAAATTCTTTGTGATGCTGCTAAAGTTTTTCTTCTTAAAGCATATTTGGACTGTAAAGCAGCGCTATTGAACTGTGTGTGTGTGTGTGTGTGCACGTGTGTGTGTGTGAGTGTGTGCACGTGTGTGTGTGTGTGTGCACGTGTGTCCTTTTGCCATCTGCTAACAGATCCTCTCCTCCATGCTGATCACCTGCCTCATAATCAC
>VOQJ01044741.1:0-10141 GCA_015052665.1 Apistogramma diplotaenia | reverse complement strand
GCCACAAATCTCTTCACAGAGTGATGATCACGCTTAAGTTTTCGAGAAACATCTAATGTTTTCATACCTTATCCAAGGCAGAGCACTATTTGACGCTTTTCGGCAGCAGAGGGATCCTTTTTCTTTGCCATGTTGCTTGAAACCTGTGGCCTGCTTAATAATGTGGAACATCCTTATTAAGTAGTTTTCCTTTAATTGGGCTCACCTGGCAAACTAATTGTCACAGGTGTCTGAGATTGATTTCAGTGATCCAAAGAGCCCTGAGACACAATACCATCCATGAGTTTAATTGAGAAAGAAAAAAATTTATCTTTAAGACACTTCAATCCAATTTGCATAATAATTTGGAACACGGTGTATGTGTATATGTGTATGTATGTGTATGTTTATGTATATATATGTATATATGTGTCATACAAACAAGGAAGTGTATGAGGTTGTAAAGCATCTCCAACGGTCATTTGACTTGTGCTCTCTCTCATTGTCCTCCTGCCTTTTTCTCTCTCTTTTAAGCAGACGTGTCAGTTCATTTTTCTTGGAGGGGGCTGGGACTATTCAGAGTCCAACTCACATTTGGATGATTTCTTCATGTGGTGAAGTCATAACTGGTGCAGCTGGGCTGAGGAAGCACTACACATATTGCAACAATGTTTTTCTGCTTTTGCTTGTGAAGGATAGTGAAGTAAGAAACTGTGTAGAGGGAGAAAACTGTTGCACTGGGCCTCAAGCTACACCAGGAAACATGATTTTCCTCAAACTCACACCCACAACTTGGCAGCTTGTCTAAACTGGATCAAAAGAAGACTTCAGAGGAAGAATGTAAGCAATTACTTACAGAATTTTTATATTTTCAAGGCAATGACTAGCTGTATTTGCCGACTGAAGACTTAAAGTTAAAATGGACTGTTCTAATCTTATTCTTGAAATATGCATTTTTAAAAAACGAAACTTTTACTTTAGAAGGGCAAAGTTTATCCAACCGTACACTATCCCAGTATTGCCCTTGGTCAACAGTAGTACAGGTTTTCCACATACTGTAGCACATGCATTTGCTCTCTGTGAAGTTTTTTTGTCAATTCTAAAATGAAACCTCTGGATTTTTTTAAGGTTGAGTAGCAGTGCAGTCTCCAGCCAGAACATGGAAGCATGTTGCTTCCACCATAACATTTAACAGTGAAGTCACCAGTTCAAAATTATAAAGAAAGACAGTTTGGTCAATGACAACTGATCCCAAAGCCACAGATTAGTATTATCAGTACATGCAAAAAGAGAATGAAAGAAACCTGCAAGATATGACATGCAAGTCTTGGGCCACAGGTCTTGATCATTATGGTATAAACTGAAGAATAACTCATCTATATCCCTACATCCTCTTGCAGGTTTTGCTTCAGGCTTGCGTATGTTTTCTCATATAACCTGTTCCAGTTTTGTGGGCATACATGGATACTGGCTAATACCATCACCAGGTTTCTTATGTTTGGTCAAGGTAAGGTTAAAGTGTTTCTGATTGTAGAGAATCTCAATCAGAAACACTTTTCTAAGCCCAGTTTAGAAAAAAAGGTTGCCTTTGCAGTTCAGGTCAAAATGTTTTTGAATACTGTTTTTGTTTTCAAAAATATATTCACTGATCTCAAAACAGCATTTATTTGTTTGCTGAAGGCTCAAAAACACTACATGCACAAACTGAATCTCGACCAGGCTGAACAAAATCCATTAAAAAAACAAACAAACAAAAAAACACCAAACCTGGGAGAAAGAAGAAAACTGAGTGTATAAATCTTTTAGTTTCCCCACATACAAGACTAAGAACTAAGGGGGACAGAGCTTTTCAAGCAGTGGCACCAAAGCTCTGGAACAGCTTACCAACCCAACTCCGTTTAGCTGAATCTGTGGAGTCTTTTAAAAAACAGTTTAAAACATTTTGTTTAACCAGGCTTTCAGTTGACATTACGATTTTTATTATTTTTCTTTTTAATGTGGTATTTTGAATGTTTTAATATAGTGTTTTATGTTGTTTTAATTGTTATGTGTACATTTACTTGTTGTTTTAACTGTTGTACAGTGCTCTGTGACACTTTGTCTGTGAAGGGCGCTATATAAATAAACTTTACTTACTTACTTACTTACTTAAATACACACAAGGAAATCAGGGCAAGTGGAAACAGGGAACCACAGGTGAAACAAATAAAATGAATAACAGACGAAGCAAAACTAAACCCAAAGCACGGGGAACACGAGAGTGTCGAAATAAAGCGACTAACTATAACACACCTGCAGACTTAACAGAACACGAAGAACAACAGACACAAGAGACACCACAAACGCAAACAACAGGGAAACAACAGGAGGGAAACTAAACACAGAAAAGGACCAAGACACAGGGACAAAACAGATACAGGAAAATAAACACAGGGAAGACTCAAATGACCAATAATAACAAACTAACCAGAATACAAAACTACAACAAACTAAGAACACAACTAGAAATACAACAGAACATTCCCAAAATAACTCAAAACCTGGACCACTGGCCCAGGACCATGAACCTTAATCCAATTACGATCTAGTAATTTCACAGCTCATCCTGTCTGAATATGTTTTGCATCAGTTCATAATGACTTGTTTCGTCCATTATCTTGTACTCGTTATTCATCCTTCCAAAATTATACTGAAAAATCTCAAATCAAACTGATTAACAAAAGCTTTAAAACTTGTTTAAATATATTAGTGGTGCATGAAACCTTTTGACTCTGTGTGAATTAGAGAAAATCCAAAATAATTTCAAGCTTGTATAATCATTCTATCCTGGGGAGAAAAAAAGAAATCATTAAAGAAGTCATTAAAAGCCTAAAATTACCATGGCATTGATACACATGATGAGAGTATGTAAACCTTTGACCACAACATTTTATCCCTATCAGAGAAGCATTCATATTCCTTGGTCCACTGGATTAAAATGGAGGCACTGCTTTTTATTTACCTGTTGGGGTAATGATGTAGAGTTGTCATGATATCAAAGCTCAGCTGATCATGGCTTTCTTTTGCTGGTCATGTATACACTTAATTCAGGGTGAGCATTTTAGGGGGTGGGGGGGAGCTGGAGCCTATCCCAGCTGACATAGGCCGAGAAGCAGGGTACAAACCCAGGACCGCCAGATATCATTCTCTGTGAGGCAGCAGTGCTAACCACCACACCACTGTGCTGGACTAGAAAAATCATATTATTAATTGATTCTCAGTTTGTGTTTACTAACTAAGGCTGGGACAAGATGGAAAATGAGAAACACGCCTAAAAAGATGGGTGAAAAGTAACCACTGTGTGTTCTTTTTCTGTAAACGCGTACTTCTTACTACTGATGCCTAATGAAATTTACACTTAACGAAGTTTACCTAGAATTGTGGTAACTAGTTAGCAAGGATGCAGTATGTTTTTACCAAACAGCATATGATTTCTGACTGCAGATGCTTTGGCAGACACATTTTATTCTGTTGGCTTTGTGATGAGTCTCTGCCAGCTGCTCTCCATTCTGGAGCTTTTCCACATTGCTGATGGTATTGAGAAAGCCAGACTCCTTCCTCGCTTCATCCAAGTGTGTATTCACAGTTCACTTTTTAATGAGATTCTACCATTAATCGTGTTTTGTTTTGTTTTTTTAATCCACACTTGGTAAGACTGTCTTTCTATTTTTCAGGTTATGGAGAAGAACCTTCTGTTGATTATGATAATCATGTTAGAGGAGATCCAGAGTAAACCAGTTGTGTGCACGCAGTTTTTCTTTTGGAACATTCTAGACCTCTTACGGTATGCATTACAGATTGTACAAAAATGTAGATGCATTTGGGGTTTTTTCTTTTATAAATACACAGTTTTTATTTTGTGCATAACCAAAATAATGTAAACATAGTTTTACACTGATGCACATACAGACTTTTCAAACACAAATGTTATTTTACCAATTTTTTTTTCTGAGACCACACATAACAAAGAGCATAAAGAATCTTTTAGTTCCTTAAACTTGAACACTAGTCATTGGACCTGTAATGGAAATTTGGCACAGTGACATAAGCTAACCTCTTGTAAAAACACGATGGTCTCACATTCCTTCTAAACAGATATCCAAGCCAGGTGCAAAATAGCAGGAACACTTATACAAACCACTCCAATATGGGAGTTTACATTCCAGTGTAGGATCCACTGATATCATGAGGTTGCCTAATTATTTTCAGCTATTTTCAAAGCTGTGAAAAATGGCCAAAACAACCACTGCTGATACAACAATAATTAAACAGCATTGTATCATTTGTGTTTTTCAATCCCAATAATTTTGAACCATTTGCAAATGTTAGTGACCAAAAAAATCCCATCCCAAAAGATTCATGAAACTTCTTACTTGTGGAAAATCAGGGACATATCTCCATAGAAAATCATTTCATTGAAGCCACTGAGGACATTGTCAAATCTAATGGTGAACAGAAACTCTTCTTACAATGAACTCCGTGTTCTAACATAATTACCTAAATCCTTAATTAACATTTTAATATGTACAGTTAGGTCCAGACTTTGTTGGATAAAGATGCAATTTGTGTAGTTTTGCCTCTATACACCACAATAGTGGATTTTAAATTTAAAAAAATGTGAAAAGTGCACATTTTCAGCATAAAAAAGTTATTTATTTTTTTTAATCAACTGGCAAAATGACAAAATTGTTTTGTTCAACATATTATGGATTTAATTATGTGGTTTGATAGGTATCCTCATGAGCTGCTGTGTATTATGGAAAAGCCATCCACCACCATGTTGTGGACGCGCTACTCACTCTGGATCCCCCTGTACGTCCTGTCAGTCATCATTGAAGGTGAAAAATCATTAGTCCATCAGACTGTAAAATCTGAATACATTTGTCTTTTTAGTTCTCAACATTATAGACTTCACTGTGTGGTATTGTGTCAAAGGTTGGGGTTGTGTAAGGGAAACGGGTGGGGGGGGGGCATACAGGAAATGGGTTAGCCAAGCAGAGCAGATGATAAAATGTCAGGAAATGAGTGGGGGAAATACATTCCAGTTGAGTGTGTGTGACCTGCTGCTGACTGTAAACAGAAACACTCTAGGAAGGTTCTTGTACATCAGTGACACACAGGCAAAATCAAATAACTCACCACAGGTATAACACGTGCTCAAAGCCAGCCAATTTTATATAAATATAAAATAAAAGCATACTAAATTAAGTATTAGTTCATCTTGTCTCACTAATGCTCATAATTATGTCTCTCTCAGGTGTCACTATCTACCAGGCCCTACCTTATGTTGAGCAAACAGCCTCCCACTGTTCTCCACTGAATTCAACAATAGTTCCAAACAGCCACCTCCCCCTTGTCCTGGTGCTATACCTGCCTATTCTCACTCTTGGTAAGATGGGTTATGGAAACAGAATACAACACTGTGTTGATGAAACTGGGAAGGATTCAAACATTGCACAATAATTACCTGGCATATACAGTAGATGTTCATATATGCTGCACAGTAGCACGGCATGGTTCAATAATACACTGTCTGACAAACAGTAGTTTCACTTCCTCATTAACTCTTATTTAAACTACATTTGTACCCATTGCAGTAGACAGCCACTACTGAACAACATACCTCCCAACTAAAATTATTGTCATTCAGCTTTTTTGTTTTCTTTTTTTTTTTGTAGCAGGAAATAAATCAGATATGACAAAAACTATTTTTGTTTAAAAGCTGAACATTCTGGCTTTGTCAAACATACCTTCAACAAATGCAATTAAATTATTTTAATTAATGGTCTTTTCCCCCCACATCAAGTAGGCAAAAATATGGAACCAATCAGGAAAAAAAAGTGTATCACAATTTGTACTTAGTTGAACCTCCTCTGGCTTTTAGAACATTTTAATTCTTTGAGGCAAGGACTTCACTAATGGTAAAAAGTACAAAGGTACCAAATTTATCAAATATTGGTTGGCAGATAAACTACATAGGATTAATTATTTTCATGAAGCACTGTTTGTTCAGTTTTTTTCTATTTCCATGCATTGTCACCTTAACATGGTGGAGGAGTTTGCATGTCCCAGTGATCCCAGGAGCTATGTTGTCCAGGGGCTTGTCCCCCTGGTAGGGTCTCCCATAGCAAACTGGTCCTGGGTGAGGGTCCAGGACAAAGAGCGGTCCAGAAGACCCCTATGAATATAAGATCAAGGGAACAGTTTACCCTCCCTGGAATAGGATTACCGGGGCCCCACCCTGGAGCCAGGCCTGACGGAGAGTGTCTGGTGGCCGAGCATTAGCCCGTGGTGCTCGGCCGGGCGCAGCCCGAAGAGGCGACATGGGCCCACCCTCCTGTACGCCCACTACCTACAAGAGACATCACAGGGGTCGGGTGCAGTGTGTGTCGGGCGGTGGCCAAAGGCAGAGGCCTTGGCGGACTGATCCCTGGCTATCGAGACTGGCAATTGGGACATGGAACCTAACCTGGGGAAGGAGCCTGAGCTAGTGCGTAAGGAGCCTGAGCTAGTGCGCAAGGTTGAGAGGTACCGGCTAGATATAGTCAGGCTCACCTCAACGCATGGCCTGGGCCCTGGAACCAGTCTCCCGGAGAGGGGCTGGACTCTGTTCCATTCTGGAGTTGCCCTTGGTGAGAGGTGGCGAGCTGGGGTGGGTATTTTTGTATCTCCCTGACTCACTGCCGGTACGTCGGAGTTCTCTCTGGTAGACAAGAGGGTTTTTCCCTGTGCCTTCAAGCCGGGGAACACGTCCTGACTGTTGTTTGCACATATGCGCTGAACAGCAGCTCAGAATACCCACCCTTTTTGGAGTTGCTGGGTGGGGTGCTCAAAGGTGCTTCATCCAGAGACTTCAGTGCTCACGTGGGCAATGACAGTGACACCTGGAGGGGCGTGATTGGGAGGAACGGCATGCCCAATCTGAACCCGAATGGTGTTTTGTTGTTGGACTCCTGTGCAAATCACAGTTTGTCCATAACAAATACCATGTTCGAACATAAGGATGTCCATAAGTGCACGTGGCACCAGGACATCCTAGGCAGCAGGTCGATGATCGATTTTGTAATCGTATCATCAGATCTGCGGCTGTATGTTCTGGACACACAGGTAAAGAGATGAGCTGAGCTGTCAACTGACAGACCCGGTGCACCCAAACGTATTGTGAGGGTGTGCTAGAAATGCCTGGCTGAGGCCCCAGTCACCAGAGGTGAAGGGAGCCATCAAGCTGAAGAAAGAGTCCTATCGGGCTTGGCTAGCCTGTGGGACTCCGGAAGCAGCTGACAGATCAGCCAAGACAGGCCAAGCGGAACGCGGCTTGGGCAGTGGCTGAAGCAAAAACTCGGGTGTGGGAGGAGTTTGGTGAGGCTATGGAAAAAGACTTTCGAATGGCCTCAAAGTGATTCTGGCAAACCATCAGGCGACTCAGGCGGGGAAAGCAGTGTTCTACTCACATGGTCTATAGTGCGGGTGGGGCGCTGCTGACTTCAACTGAGGCTATAGTCAGGCGGTGGAAGGAATACTTTGAGGACCTCCTTAATCCCACTGACACGCCTTCTGTAGTGGAAGCAGAGTCTGGGGACGAAGGAGACGGCTCGCCCATTACTGGTAGTAACGGGCGAGCCATCTCATTGAGGTGGTTAAACAACTCCTTGGTGGCAGGGCCCCTGGGGTGGATAAGATTTGTCCCGAGTTCCTGAAGGCTCTGCATGTTGTAGGGCTGTCTTGGTTGACACCTCTCTGCAACATAGCATGGTGATCTCGGGCGGTGCCACTGGATTGGCAGACCGGGGTGGTGGTCCCCATCTATAAGAAGGGAGACCGGAGGATGTGTTCGAGGGATCACACTCCTCAGCCTCCCCGGTAAGGTCTATGCCAGGGTGCTGGAAAGGAGGGTCCGTTCAATAGCTGAACCTCGGATTCAGGAGGAGCAATGCAGTTTTCGTCCTGGTCGTGGAAAGCTGGACCAGCTCTTTATCCTCTCAAGGATGTTTGAGTGGGTGTGGGAGTTTGCGCATCCAGTCTACATGTGTTTTGTGAAATTGGAGAAGGCATTTGACCGCATCCCTCAGGTATCCTGTGGGAGGTGCTGTGGGAGTATGGGGTGTCTGGCCCACTGTTGCGGGCCGTTCAGGCCCTGTACAACCACAGCGAGAGCTTGGTCCACATTGCCGGCAATAAGTCAGACTTGTTTCCTGTGAGTGTTGGACTCCACCAGGGCTGCCCTTTGTCACCAATTTCTAGGCATAGCCATGTGGCACAAGGCTTCCATTTTGGTGGCCTCAGGATCTCGTCTCTGCTCTTTGTGTATGATGTGGTCTTGTTGGCTTCATCAGGTGGTGGCCTCCAGCACGCAGTGGAACAGTTTGCAGCCGAGTGTGAAGCGGCTGGGATGAGAATAAGCACCACTAAATCCGAGGCCATGGTCCTCAGCCAGAAAAGGGTGGAGCGAACACTCTGGCTCAGGGACGAGTTGCTGCCCCAAGTGGAGGAGTTCAAGCATCTTGGGATCTTGTTCACGAGTGATGGGAGAAGGGAATGGGAGATCAACAGACAGATTGGTGCTGCGTCTGCAGTGATGCGGATGCTGCACCGGTCACTCGTGGTGAAGAGGGAGCTGAGCGTCAAAGCGAAGCTGTCGATTTACGTCCCTACCCTCACCTATAGTCATGAGCCAAAATGAGTTTCCTCCGAAGGGTGGCTGGCTTCTCCCTTAGAGATAGGGTGAGGAGTGTAGTCATTCGGGTGGGGCTCCGAGTAGAGTCGCTGCTCCTCCACATCGAAAGGAGCCAGTTGAGGTGGTTCAGGCATCTGACTAGGATGCCTCCTGGGCGCCTCTTGGGTGAGGTGTTCCATGCATGTCCCACCGGGAGGCGGCCCCGGGGCAGACCCAGGACACGCTGGAGAGATTATATCTCTCAGCTGGCCTGGGAACGCCTTGGAGTCCCTCCGGATTAGCTAGTGGAGATAGCTGGGGAGGAGGAGGTCTGGGCTTCTCTGCTTAGGCTGCTGCCCCCGCAATCCGGCCCCGGATAAGCGGAAGAAAATAAATGAATGGATGGATGGATGGATGGATGGATCATAAATTTCCAATGTGATTGAGATCTGGACCATTTGCTCACCATGCTGCTGATCTGATAAGTGTTTCCTGAGGAAAAGCTTAAAGAAATGCTTCTTTCTTTTTTGCATGTTTTTAAGATCCATCGCTACAATGCTCTTGGATATATATTCAGGGATGTTCCTGGCTTCATCTGGGATTTTGAGTCTTTCAGCGTCATACCACCGATGACCCAGCTGAGGTCATCAGGTCCCAGCAGCAAGAAGACAAGGGTGTCCTGTCTTAATCAAAAGCCACCTTGTTGCTTTATCTGCTGCATCTGCTGTGATGGAATGTGTGGCTCCCTTTTTTGCAGCCCCTGTCACACCCAGAAATGTCATGGCTTTGTAGAGGGAGCAACCCAGGAAATCTTGGCAACCTTTCTCGATGGCCTAGCTTTGTGTACCTGGCAACCACAGTTAATGCGTTCCTCAACAAGTCCCTGATACTTGCTCATCTTCCTTTCATTGGCCTCCTCTGTGTATTCCTCCGAAATCACAGTGAGTTCCCACATGACGATGTCCTCGGTGGAGTCAGAGAAGATAACCAGGTCAGAGTGTTGTGTGGATGATGTGCTCAGAGAATTTCAGCTGTTGGCCAAGGTCTGCTCACAGCTGCTGTCGTGGTGGTGGATTCTCACCCAGTTTGAGGAAGCTGATTAAACTCTTTCTAGGATGGAATTCACTGGTATTGATGGCTGTGCTAACCTCCTCTGCAACTGCCTTGAGTGGCTCATCTTAACACCAGTGAGAGCAGCCATTAGCCAGGGCCTTTGGAGAACTGCTGAGTAGTTGTTGCAGGGTTCCTCTCTAATCACAGTGAGTACAGGTGAGAACTGCAGCTTTGCCCCATGTGTGAGGGCCTTGGTAAGGTGTCATGCACAGTCTGGACCAGAAACCTAATGTGGTAAAGTGATCTTGCACTGTGACTCTTTCTCCCACCTTGTCCAGGCTCCTTGTTTTTTTTTTTTTTTAAATTTATTTATTTATTTCACCAACAAATCAAATATTAAAAAGACAAAAACAGCAA
>VOQJ01044726.1:0-10115 GCA_015052665.1 Apistogramma diplotaenia | reverse complement strand
AAACTGTTCTTGAGTCTGTTTGTTCTGGCTTTGATGCACCTGTAGCGTCTGCCAGAGGGCAGCAGGTCAAGCAGGTCAAAGCCAGGGTGTGAGCTGTCCTTAATGATGTTCTTGGCTCTGCTGAGACAGCGGGAGGTGTAGATGTCCATCAGGGAGGGAAGAGGGCAACCAACGATCCTCTGTGCTGTCTTGACTACCCTCTGAAGCCTCTCTGTCTGCCTGAGTGCAGCTGCCGTACCATACTGTGATACAGTACGTCAGCAGGCTCCGATGGATGAGCGGTAGAAGGTCAGCAGCAGGTTTGAGTCCAAGTTGTTCTTCCTGAGGACCCTCAGGAAGTGAAGTCGCTGCTGAGCCTTCTTGATAACAACTGTGATGTTATCTGACCAAGAAAGATCAGCAGAGATGTGGACACCAAGAAACCTGAAAACTGAAGGTGTGGACCCTCTCCACACGCTCACCGTTGATGTAGGAGGGGGCTGGGTCAGTCCTGTGCTTCCTGTAGTCGACGATGATCTCTTTAGTTTTCATGGTGTTCAGTGTCAGGTTGTTCACTGAACACTGTGGGAGGTGCTGCGGGCCTTTCAGTCCCTGTACAACCACAACGAGAGCTTGGTCCACATTCCCAGCACATTCCCGGCAATAACTCAGACTCGTTCCCTGTGAGTGTTGTAGTCCACCAGGGCTGCCTTTTGTCAGTGATTCTGTTCATAATTTTTATGGACAGAATTTCTAGGTGTAGCCATGTTGCGGAAGGCTTCTGCCTTGGCGGCCTCAGAATCTCGTCTCTGCTCTTTGCAGATGACGTAGTCCTGTTGGCTTCATCAGGTGGTGGCCTCCAGCTCGCAGTGGAACAGTTTGTGGCAGAGTGTGAAGCGACTGGGATGAGAATCAGCACCTCTAAGTCTACCATAGTCCTCAGCCGGAAAAGGGTGGAGTGCCCACTCCGGCTCAGGCACGAGTTGCTGCCCCAGGTGGAGGAGTTCAAGTATCTCGGGATCTTATTCATGAGTGAGCGGAGAAGGGAATGGGAGATTGAGAGACGGAATTGTGCTGAGTCAGCAGTGATGCCGTGAAGCTGAGCATAAAAGCGAAGCTGTCAATTTACCCGTTGATTTATGTCCCTACCCTCACCTGTGGTCATGAGTTGTGGGTAGTGACACAAAGAATAAGATCACTCATACAAGCAGCTGAAATGAGCCTTCTCTGAAGGGTGGCTGGCCTCTCCCTTAGAGACCGGAGTGCAGCCATTTGGGAGGGGCTCACAGTACAACTACTGCTCCTCCACATTGAAGGAGCCAGTTGAGGTGGTTCTGGCATCTGATCAGGATGCCTCCTGTGTGCCTTTTAGGTGAGGTATTCTGGGCATGTCCTACCGGTAGGTGGCCCTGGGGGAGACCCAGGACACGCTGGAGAGATTATATCTCTCAGCTGGCCTGGGAATGCCTTGGCGTCCCTGGTGGAGGTGGCTGGGGAAAGGGAGGTTTGGGCTTCTCTGCTTAGGCTGCTGCCACTGAGTTAAGCTAGCATCCACGGCTGCATTTTGAAGTCATCATGAGTACTGAGACAGTTGTTTGTGTTATGATCCTGGGCAACTGGCCTAGCGTGTCTCTGCACCGCCACTTACAACTTGCCTGCCATCGAAGTCTGCCGTAGATCAGACTCAACACTTCCTCTATTTTTCAGCAGCTCGAATCACGTAATGAAACAGTCACGTGATTTCAGAAAACTGGACCTCGTTAAGCTTTTGTCACATGATTTTCTCAAAAAACACACAAGCTTCAACACAGGCTTCATTTGGACACTCCCCTTTCTACTTGACACAGGCCTCGGGGCTTCGGTACAAAATGTAACATCACTTGTCACCAGCCACACCACTTCAAAGTCATCATCACCAGAGCCCCCCCTTCAACCCGCCTGCCCAGCAGCCCCAGTCGTCGAGGGAGACTGCTGCAGCCCCTGCTGAGTGTCCTGAGTCTTTCAAGTGTCCTGAGCCTCAGCAGCCCCTGTCATCAGAGGAGACAGCCACGAGCCCGGCTGAGTGTCATGGCTCTTCCGAGTGCCCCTGACCTGACTTGTCAACCTGCTTTGTCTCACTGTCGCTGCTGGAAACGCGGTCGGCCTCCAGCTTCAGCTTTGTGCCGCGCCCGCTGTTGGGGCTGCGGTCAGCCTCCAGCTTCATCTCATGGTGGTCCCTGGCCTATGGGCTTGGGTACATGACCTGGACAGCCCCATGAACTGAACTGTTTTGAACCCGTCTTGCCTCAGTATTTTAATGCCAGCATAAGAGACCGTCCTTGAAATGCAGGGATGGTGCTTTCTTGCACGTGGGTTGTAGCAAAACTTTTAAAACAGTGAAAATCAATTCTGAATATATGACCTAACAAAATTTCTGAACCAAAGTACATTCATCCTAAGAGAAAGCAAAGAAACAAAAGAGATTCAGGTTACAAAAAGTGAGAAAAGCGTTTCCTAAGCATGACGCTGCTCCCGAGGAGCGAGGATACAGAAAGACTGTATGTCAGCGAAGGATGAGCAGAAGGCCAGGCCAACATTCACACTGATGTTCGTGACTTTGGTTGCCTAGGTGATGCATTTACCACTGTCATGTGAAGATAGCTTTTACTTTTATTGATGGTCACCTTGAAGTTCATAAACGTTTAACAGTCTTTTGTCACCAGAGTTGCTGCTAGACACGGTTTTTGTAGATGCTCCTTTAGAAGTGTGAAGCTGCCATCATAGCTGAGAACTGAGATCTAACAGAATGCACTCACAAGTAAGCAGCATGGAGAAATAAGAACAACGGGGACAGCTGGAGCCTCTCCCAGCCATCACAGGGCAAGAGGTGTGATACAACCACCCACCACTGGAAGTCAGTGTGCATGAAATGTGGGCACAAAAATCTAAATAAAGAAGAAAAAGAAATGTGCGAGTCGAAACCTTCTCATCAGTGCTACTATGGAAGAAGTCCAAAACAGAAGCAAATCAAATTAAATGTGATTAATGTTTTTTTCAGAAAATCTTGAGAAGTTGAAAATTGGGTATTGGGGTACACAGTAATTTTATTTTTATTATTCACAGTACTGTGTCTTGATCTGCCTCTTTCTTTTTATTTTGCTAGAAATGGGAAATAAGTGTAGCAATTTATTGAAACACAATAAATGGAAACACAATAAACAAGACAACAACAGAATTATACAAATGATACAAGCTTGAAAGACAGAATTTGGTACGACCAGTCTCGTTCTTCAACACAGCCTGAACTGTTGTTGGCATCCTTCCTGCCATTTCTTTGAATAGTCTTCAGGAACAGTTCTCCGGGCTTCTTGACGTACAAAGCTCTTCTTTGGTTGTCGACTGCCTTTTGTTCCATTCTGTCAAGACGATCCCACACTGCTTCGATAATGTTGCGTTCCAGGCTCTGTGGGAGGCCAACCCATGACTGATAGCACTCCATTGTGTGTTTTTCTGTACAGGCATGCTGTTACTGTAGTGGCAGTGTGTTTGGGATCATTGTCATGGTGAAAAATGAAGCAGTTGATTAATAGTTATTTAGGAATCACCTTGGTGGTACAAAAATATTCTTTTAAGCCTGTGAAAGTGTGCTGTCTTTGGCATTTTTCATAGATTCAGCTAAAGAAATGGGAACACGTTGTGTTTTTGTTACAGGCTGCTTGTGACAAAGTGTCTAAAGATTTGAAACTGGTTCTTTGAATCATTGTCATGTGTATGTTATGTATAATCACAGCTAAAGCTTATGTGCCTTTTATGGTTGAATGCTTCATAGTTCAGTTTTAAGTGGCTTAACAATAACAAAACAAACAAACAAGCAACAAGCAAAAGCAGTGACTGAATGTAAGAAACCAAACAGTCAAAGCATATACAGGCACAGGTATCATTTTCAAAATGTGGGTTTTCTTATACATCA
This sequence comes from Apistogramma diplotaenia, assembly GCA_015052665.1. NCBI lineage: Eukaryota > Metazoa > Chordata > Actinopteri > Cichliformes > Cichlidae > Apistogramma > Apistogramma diplotaenia. Next base: position 6,187 of record VOQJ01044726.1, on the reverse strand, counting down.
AAAGCAAAAACGATATCAAAAATATCTAATCTTGAACATACTGTATTTTCAGAAACAAGGGTCCCATTATACAGGTCAGTTAAACAAAACTTTACTCAAAATAAACCTGATCTCATCATACTGGCCTACCCACGCAGGGAACAACCCAACCTAACAGAATCAACTATTTTAAATGCAAAGAGGGAAACCACAGGGACAATAACTAAATTTAAGTCAGTTTGTGGCCCTCTGCACTTAAACCAGCTGACAGCTGGTGAGTGGGATGGGAGAGGGCGGAGTAGTTAGAAAAAGTAAAAGCAAAAGTATGGGAGAAAAAGTTGAGATACTTCTCATGCTAGTGACATGGAGAATACAAACTGAAAGTAATAACATAGGATAAAAAATGAAGGAAGGCTTTAAAGTGCTTGTAAAATGAAAGAAGGTGCTGGGTTCTCCTCTGTCGATCCTTTGAAGCTGGCAAAGGACCTCAAAAACGAGGATGGTGATGTGCTATATGCCTTTATCCTGAGAAATGGAATAATGTCTATAAAATGCAGTAATGAAGTGTTCAAACCGCGCTCTCAGTAAGCAGTTAAAGTAATAACATGTGTCACTTGTTTAAAGCAATGTGGAAACTAAAGATGGTAGCTAACTGAAAATCATATGTTGCATGAGAAATCATCATTTCTGCAGAAAGAATACTTCAAAGGGATTAATCCTGAAGAAATACAGCAATTTACAGATTCCCAGGACAGAGAGAACCAATGAAAGCGAGTGTTTAGGATCAGATGACCCTGATGGAGAGGGGTTGTTCTGCAAAGATGGAGATTACGATGATGACAATTAGCATTATTTGCTGATTACTACACAAAGGAATGCTGGGAGTCTTAATATAATCTCTACTGAAGAAACATGATTAAAGAATAGAATAGAATAGAATAGAATGCCTCTATTGTCATTATACAGAATGTGCGATGAGATTATTCCAGATACTATACTGATTACAACACACTGTAATCCCAGGATGCAAATGCAAAAGGAAAGACAACTCAGGTGGAGACTGCAACCTTTATTAGGAATGGAACTCAATACAGAGAATAGAAATGAACACAGCAAGTATCCAGTGGAGAATTATGCCATCAAATACAAGAAACTGAGAGCTAAAGAGCAGACGACCACCCCTGTCCTTCACTGTACTAATGCAGAAGCATTAGCAGAGAAAAAGCAAAGAGTTTGCATTAACTGGAGTAACTGTATAAAATATGCACACACTTATGAGCCTGGATAGTTGGACCAAAATATTTACACAGTCCTAGTCAGCGTCAGATAAAATCGATATCTCAGAATGACTTTGTCCAGCTAGCCAGCAGGGGTAGCAGCAGCAGCAGAAGAAGAAGAAAGACGAAGCTGCTTCTTTTGTTTAAACTTGGAAAGACTGCAACAGCGGAAGTGTCAGTCATCACTATTACCTGATGTTACCTCTACATTCAAAATTATTATTCCAAAAAGCTATAAACACAAAGTACATTTCTTCTGAACTAAATGATGAGTGTCGCCCAATCAGCGCTGTGCCTCTGTTACTGATCACATCATATGCACAGCTGTTAAATACAGAAAATGCAGACTCAAAAAACAATTTGAGTCCACATCGCCCCCCCCCCCATACAGCGCCCCTATTGCATATAGTGCATACCCTCACTGTACATACACACCTGCATGCGTGTAAGTGAGATGCTCACGTTGCTAACACCGTCCTTGAAAAAAAAGGTCAATAAATACAGAGTTGGTGAATACGGTGTCAGTTGGGAAGGGACTGACAGTGTTAGCCTTTCCACCACAGATCCCACCTTCCAACACAGCAGGGTGCACACGAAGGATCAAAGATCATGTCGAAGCCTGTTGTCTGGGCTGCTCCAGCACAAAGTCATACGCTGATGCCAGACGACTCATTTATTATTAACTCTGATTTTCTACACACCTTCAGTGTGTTGCTGTGCCCTTCATTTACATTTCATTTGTAGTCTTTGTCTTTTTGAAGTGAGAACACAGCATCTGCCGTAACTGTAATTGCTAAGAGTATCTATACTGTGTAACTGAGCGGTAAATTTACCTAGAATATGTTTTTCTTCATCGTGAATAATTGTTTTTTCTAGCTGCCATGAACGCTGGGTTTTCGCCAGGAGTTAGGCAGGCTGAGATGGTTAAACCTTTGGATTAATCTTTCACAATGCGTTGTGTTTAAATGCCTGCTGTTTGATCAACAGAGCAAAATCTTCATTTTGAAGGTGGATCACTTTATTTTTGGTTTATTTTTTCTTTTTTATCTACCTTTTATGTGTCTGTTTTGGCTAAATGGATGTGAAGTGTTTGTTCTGCTGGACTGATGAAAGAACTGCAATCAAAAAGAAATGTTATTCATGTCTGCTTTACATAACATGTTTACAACCCTCCTAAACTGTTTCCCAGGTGACATTAAATGCTCAGTCTTGACGACCCAAGGCCTCACATCCCGATGGCAACTGCTTGAGCAACCCAGAAGAGAATGGGGGGAGGCCACTAGCCGAGAACACCCAGCAGAGACCCCCACCACCACCACCACCACCACCACCTCTCCAACCACATGCTTCAGACAGTCTCCTGGCTCTTTGTCTGTCTGCCTCTGGCTCTCATGAGGGTGTTGTTGCAGCTTCTCACCCTCATTATCAAATATGTTTCATGACAAAGCCACAAATATTCTCACTCACTCACATGCACACACTTTTTGTTTTAGCTTTTTGTTGTTTTAGTTGGGTGTTTTTGTGTGTTTCTTCTTACACGTGAAGCAGTTGATGCTGTACTTGAGTTTTCTCTGATTTTCTTCCTTTTTCTTTTTTCTCTCTCTCTTTTTCTCCACCTGTCAGCCCTGGTGTTGCTGTTTTGCACATGTGTGCATGTGTGCATGTGAAAAATAATAAAAATGAATGAATACAAGAAAAGCTAACAAGTGAAATCTATAGACCCCTCATCTTGGAAAAGCAAATGTGTTTGACACAGCAGTGCAGTCAGATCATGACTCTGACAGCAAAGGTTGGCAGGCAGACCATTAGAAAACAAAAGCTGTCTGTACCTGACCTGAACCTTCCATTAATGAATGTCCTCTTTGTGTTTTATGATTCATCTCACAATGGGTTCTTAACATTTATAGAAACAAATGTAGAAGGTGAAACCACCCACAGATGACCAGTTTGAAAGTTTTACTTTCAACCTCATTTATTTCCATTCTCTCTAATATGTTTTGTTTGCATTCTGCACGTATCATTTTTATATTCAGTAGGAGCTGGCACATATGGAATATGGTTTTTTTTCTTTCCTTTTGTTTCCAGCTTCACTCACTCCAGAGAACTTTGTTGCAAATCTTCTACAGTTAAAAGGGATATATTTGTTGTATATCAGATTATCCTCCATTTGCATCCAGATGTGTAGGAAAGACCTTTGTGTGTGAGGTTATTCCAGTAAGACACATGGATGATGTAGCTTCTTTTGAAACTCATCTGAATATTTCAAGTTATTCGTGTTATGAAATTAAACTGAAAAATAAATTAAAATGGATTTTTAAAACATCTACAAATAGAATAGAATAGAATAGAATAGCCTTTATTGTCATTATACAGCTGTACAATGAAATTGTAAAGGAGTTTATGAAATATTTGATTGCAATAATATGAATATATTCTCTATTTATACATGCAGTTGTTCTTTACATGTCCCAGAGCAAACAAAAATGAATCCCATACAGTTGTTGTCTCACCTGTATGCCACATTGCTTACACCATGGTCCCACATAAACCCTCTGTAATTGGACATTGTCAGTAAAGCTGCATTTATCAAACACATTTAAACACAAGATCCAGAAAGATGTCCCAAATAATTATTAGGAACTACTTTATTCATATACAGTAGCACATTTTAAAACACAGTTGCAAAGTGTTTCACAATTTGAATAAAAGCCACATGAAAGTAAATTTACTTGTTCCTGAATGCAACACAAACATGCAATCTTACATTAATTCCATCATACACACACTTCCACAGAAGCATTGCAGGTTAACTGCATGCCCACATGTGATGTCAAAAATACGGAAAAAAATACAATAACAGATCAAAACAAACGTCAGTATAAACCAGCTGCTGAAAAAAGAGGAGAAACACACACACACACACACACACACACACACACAGAGGCTGGCTGTGTTAGTGTCACTACCATCCACTGTGGGGAAACGCAGTTCATGAACACACTAATCCTCATTTTCTTTCCTCCAAAAACAGCAGCTACACTTTTCCGGTTGAGAGGCGAATCTGAACTCCTGGACTTGAGTGAAGGAGCTGGTTTTGAAGGGTGAACAAAACAGAGGGGGCAGTTGAGCCAAATCAATATGCTCAGTGTGACCACTGGGTTGGTACTTCCTGGATGTAATCAGCCTCAGGCTTAGTTAGAACAGTTTTCTTTAGTGCACTTGTAATCAAGGCATCTAGGGGTTTTTGATACAGAAGAGAAAAGAGTGTGAAGTTCTGTGGTTACCTGTGGTTACAGAGTTTCATATAGTTGAACAGTAGGAGACCTGGTGGAAGGAGCAGATTGGAAGCTGCTAGCAATGGTACAGGAACTAGCTCATCACCTCTTGGTGGATGTGACTCAGCTCCATGTACAGGTGATCCTTTTTTATATAGATATACCTGTTTGTCATAAACATCTGCGTCAGCTGCTTATGTAAGCTGTACCCATTTCATTCCATTCTGAGTCCATCAGTGTACTTATAATGAGTAAACCTTTTTCCAAGAGCTCTCCAATGTGTGAACAAGACTTTTCACGTGTGCAAATGATACACATAATCAGTTTATGTGAAGAACAAGGCTCGACTGATGGTTCTCTAATTACCTTTAATTGCAACTTTCAAAATGAACAACACTTTGCAGTAACAATGAGTAACGCGGGTACGGTGTAATGTCCTTGTGGAAATTAAAAAGATAATTTGAGCTTCTAAGATGTCAAGGTTGCCAAGAAGACATGTTGCTAAATTTAATCAAGTCCAGAAAAATAAACGGTAAATTGTTTCTTTTGATTCCTCACCTATGCTGTGTGCATGTATGTTTGTGATTTCGTTTTTAGTCAAGGTAAAAAGAAACTTTACCCTCTTTATGTTCTATGATTTCACTTATCAGGACACAATAAAAATGATCAGGTCCTTATTAAAGAAAGAGCGTCAAGGTGCTGCGATGGCCCAAAGTCCAGACCTCAGCCTCATTGAAATGCTGCAGTGGAACCTTAAGAGAGCTGCACATTAATGAATCCTTGCAAACCTCAATGAACTGAAGCAATGTTATAAACAACCACGGAGCACAATTCCTCCACAATGCTGTAAGAAAGTCACACAGAAAAAAAACATTTACTTCAAGTTCTACAAGATCCTGCATCAAAGGGTGCACTTCCTGTCCACACAGCTCTGTACGTGCTTTGACCTTTTGTCCAGATGTCAACAGTGTTAGAGAACTGAAAACAGTTTGTAAAACTCCTTCTACATTGTGAGTTTGTCTTGCAAAATCAAATATGTGCCCATCTCCTTTTTTGACATCTAGCCATGTACTGTTATTGTTTGCAAGCTTTTGATTGGCCAGAATTTCTCCATGGCGAGGGTTTTACTGAACACCCGTTGGTTTGACACGGTCTTGACAATGCTTGGCATTGTTTCATGCATTTTAATGTGGACAGAGATATTTTTCAGAATGAAACCAGAAAAATCCCTGTTTCAAAAAATAGCTATGTACATGTGGACGTAGGCTAAGGCCACTTTTAAATTGCCCTCTGCAGAATGCAGCTACAAACATTTACCCCAGTTATTTCACCAGTGGGTGTGTTGACACGTTGTCAGATGTGTGTTGCAAATCAGCTTTCATACAGTGTATCACAAAAGTGAGTACACCCCTCACAATTCTGCAGATATTTAAGTACATCTTTTCATGGGACAACACTGACAAAATGACACTTTGACACAATGAAAAGTCGTCTGTGTGCAGCTTATATAACAGTGTAAAAATTTCAGCTCTCACACTCTCTCATACTGGTCACTGAAAGTTCCCACATGAACTCCAATATGTACTGTGAAATAATGAAGCAGAGCACGATCCCCTCCCTCCTGAAACTGGGTCACAGGGCAGTGTTCCAGCATAA
>VOQJ01044684.1:12863-24354 GCA_015052665.1 Apistogramma diplotaenia | reverse complement strand
AGGCGACTGTTTGTTGTGATTTGGCGATGTATAAATAAAATTTAATTGAATGATATTTTTGTAGTTTTATGCTTCTTTGTCACTACTTCATGTATTTGTGTTCTTTTTGTGTGTGTTTGAAGTGGTTTTGTATCGGTTTGTGTCTATTGGCAGGTCCTTTTGTGCCCCGTGGTAGTTTCTTTTCTCCTTGATATGGATCTAAAGATGAGACCTGGGGTCTCCTGGGTCATGTGATGTGGATTTCCGGCTCCGGCTTCCTCCCACAGCCCACAGATGTGCCTGTTTGGTGGAAGGTGGAAGAAGCATTTAAAAGTATGTGATAGATTTGTGTGAAACGGTGTGACTTGCAGTGGAAGGTGCTGTGAGTGGGCAGCAGGAGCAGAAAAACTCCTGAAACAATCTGAACATCCTGAGATGTGATTAAAAGCTGTGAAAAGAAAATAAACCAGGGGTTGATCTTAAAGGGAATCATCATGAGGGCTTCTGCTTCCATAAACAGTTCATTCATATTTAATGCTTTGATCCTGTGAAGGCTTCATGGTAAGTGGGAGGACAAAACACCGCTGAGGAGTCATAAATGTTTAAGTGTCTGGTAACAAAGCCGCGGAGAGCCGGTCGCTCTGCAGCAGCGCTTCATGCAAACAGCAGAAGCTGTTTCAGCTGCGTGAGGCAACGCGAACCCACAAACCCACTGAAGGTGTGAAGCTTTATTTTATTCACGAGCCGAGGAGGGGCGCCTGGGCTCGGACCCGTCTGTTAGCGAGACCAGAAACACATGAAGACATCAGCAGGGTTCATGTGCTGCTTGATCCAACTTCAGAGTGGATCCGGAGTGAACTAAGCAAACAGGTGCAATTACTGCAGTGATCAATATGATTACTGTGAGCCTAACTGACCTCTCCCACGGTCGTGGTACACATGTGACTTCATCTCAGAAGGGTCCAATTACAGGCCGAGATTCTCTGTCACTAATAGAGGCTCAGAGGGGAACTCCACCTCTCAGACGTCATGTAGAGTTTAAAGCTCTCCAAAACCATACCTGAGGAACAACCATAGACCGCTAACACCGGGCCTGCAGGCAAGCATGAGGGTGGTATCCTCACGGGAGGGGCTGCTTCAGAGCAGGGTCTGAATGAACAGGTTCATACAGGGAAGTTCACCTGAGACAGGGACACAGGTGACCCGCATCAAAGAGCCACGACTGGAGCAGCTTCTGAACCGGTTCCTTAAGTGGTCCAGCCAACGTCTAGAGCCGAGGTGGGGGGCTGATGTGTTCTCCAAACCCTGCAGGTCCCAAACCATCGAGCATCCTTCAGTGCCAGAGGAATCACGGAAGCGTACCGCGTGGTCCCGCCCACTGATGACCTAAACATAACATCAGGTTGGTGATGAAGACAACTGGGCGTGCAATTAAAGTTCGTATGCACTCAGCTAAACCTTCATGGGTGCAGCTAAGACCAGCAAACACTTCAAACTGGTAACTTTGGTGATTTGGAGGATTTTCATTCAGTTTCAACTCTGCAGCAAATAAATGAGCAAACTTGCTTATTTTAATTAATGGCAGAGGAAATAATGATGAATCAGTGAGCACTTTGCACTAATTAAACAAATACCTGCACAAATGTAAATGTGCAGAAAGGCACGCAGCTAAAAGCAAGTCTGCACACTGCCGCTGCTGCAACGAGGGGAAACAGCAGGTCGGACACCCGACACGGAGCGGGACACAGGCGGTCGCTCCCGACACGGAGCGGGACACAGGCGGTCGCTCCCGACACGGAGCTGTGTGGAACATGTGTGACATCACAGGTCACCCCCACCGGAGCTGTGTGGACCATGTGTGACGTCACAGACGGTTTGAATGTCGCGGCTGAACAAATGAGAAGCTAAGGCAGAGGAAGCACTCTTGCATCCAAAAGTTGCTTTTAATGCTGAAAACTGTTCCACTCCACATCGAAGAGACACAACAAGCACTGAACTACGTCTGTGACTCACGAGCTGGAGCTCAGCTCTGAAACATTGTTCTTCCCTCACAGGAGATCCTGATAACTTACAAACAGCCTCAGTTCTTCTTTTCTACACAACCTGAAAGCTTAGAAAATAACGACTGCAAGAGCCAAACAGTATCTTCTGCACAGACCCTCCTGGAGAGAAGAACATCTATGAAAACATAACTTAACGGGCCACTTCATGAATGCAAACAGTAAATTACAAAGGCAGCAGGAGAAACTCCGGCATATTTACAGGTCATTTATTCAGTACAAATTTTCAGGTGGTCTGTGGTTAACGGAGGAAGGAGGAACGTTTCAAACACGTCAAAGTGAAACCAGCAGCGTACAATCGGGTCCACCCCCCATCCAGCCCGGGGGAGGAGGGCGGGGCGGGTTCAGGGGCTGATGGGTACGTTCGGCGGCCTGCCGTTCGCCCCGCATGTCTCTTCGATCTCCTCGGGGGAGCCCGGCGGAGCCTCGACCTCCTCGGACTCCTTCTTGTCCAGGTCCTGCTGAGCCTGAATCTTCCGGATGAGCTCCGTGATCTCCTCGCGCTTCGTCTTCATCCTCTGCTGAGGGAACCACTCCGACAGGTTCATCGGCAGGTGGAAGCTGGGAATCGGGTTCTGCGCGCAGAGACGAGGGATAAAGGTTAGTGCAGCGCAGCCTCGAAGTGCATGAAGCACGTCACTCAGAGGAGCTGCTGAAGCTCTCACCTCGAAGAAGCTCTCCACATACTGCAGGACGTAAACTCCACAGTCACTGAAGTTATCCTGCTGAGGCACACGTGGGCTGGACCCCCTCATCACGTCCTTCCCGAAACTCCTCTGGGTCCCTTTACGCACCTCCCACTCCACCTCCAGGTACCTAAAACAAACGCACCTGCAGTGAGCACTCGGTCCTGCTTCAGCAGCTGCTGCTCATGCTTGTGCCACCATCACAGCTGTTAATATTTATGCTCTCAGTAATCGTTCTGTGACCCAATGAAAACTGTGCCTCGGCTTTATGAGGATTTTCTGCTGGAAAACTACATTTTAAAATAAAACCAACTTTCTGAATCCTGCGTCTACGACTCCAAAGCTTTGCTTTAGATTTCTCCCACATTGGCTTCAGCTTTCAGGCCCCTCTTCTGTGGAACCAGCTCCCAGTTTGGCTTCAGGAGACAGACACCCTCTCTACTTTTAAGATCAGGCTTCAAACTTTCCTTTATGATGAAGCTTATAGTTAGGGCTGGATCAGGTGACCCTGAACCCTCCTTAGTGATGCTGCTACTGCACATCACATTAAGGATTCAGCAGAAGGGAGAGCGTTAGGATCTATGAATGAATCGGAGCTTCAGCACGTCTGCAGACTCACTCTCTCAGAGTCTTGACCACAGTGGACCGGGCCGGACCTCTGAGGGAGTCCATGATGAGAATACAAGGCCTGAAAGAGAGAACACATCACTACACGTCCTCGCGCTGTTGTTTCAGCGGGGCAGCAGCGCCCCCTGCAGGTAAAAGGTGCACACTACTCACTGTTTGCAGAGGCTCGGTTTGGAGGCTAAACTGGAGGTGTCGGAGGTGAGGCCGTCTTCAGGCAGAGTCCCGTCCTCACTGCACTCGTCCTACACAAACACACACAGACTCACTGAGTGGGCCGAGCACTAACGAGGACTAACGAGCACTAACGAGGACTAACGAGGACTAACGAGGACTAACGAGCACTAACGAGCACTAACGGGAAAACGAATGAGTGAAGCTTAAAGCACCTGACAGGAGCTCTGGTCGTCAGAGAAGGTGAAGGTGTCGTCGTCTCCTTTCCCTGAACCGTAGCACACGCTGATTCTGTGCAACTCGCCTACAAATGACAACCACACACTGTTAACTCGAGGAGCCGAAGCTTTCAGACCCGCGTGCACCTCGAACTCCTACTGGCTCTGATGCTCGACTCACTCGCGTACTGCTGCTCGCCGTCGGCCGGGCCGTTGCCCGACAGGGGCTCTTGCGGCCCCCCCTCTGTGAAGGCAGAGTTCTCAGCGGGGAGATCGCCGTCAGTCAGACCGTCCACGGAGCCCTCGGGAGCTCCTCCGGGCGACAGCTGCTCCGAGGAGCTGTCCAGCCCGTCCCTGTCCGGGGACAGGGGACGGCAGTGGTCCGGGATGCTGTCCTCAGACTCTGCGGCGGAGGGGGGAAACGGGCCGTGGTACAGCGGGTTATGCTCGAACACCGGACCCTCGAGGCCCGGGAAGCAGATGACAGCCAAGTACCAGTGAGCGCTGGTGAAACAAGAGCAGAACATCTGCGAGTCAAGATCTGATCCGAGCACTTCAACACAAACAGCAGCCAACACGGATGCAACACGGAGCAAAGACGACTTACGACTCGTTGATGGGAACAAAGATGAAGTCCTTCTGGAACAGATCCACGTGCCGAGTCCACGTCTTCACCCTGTTGTGCTTCTTTTTCTGGATTCTGGGAAACCAAAAGACGTCAAATTCAGGCGTGAAAACCTCAGAGGCCTCTGAAGGCGTCCGAGCGGAGCCGGATACTCACGGCAGGTTGGTCGCGTCCGCGGCGTTCCGGCGCTCTCTCTGGTTCAGCCGTTTGTAGAAGAAGGAGCTGAACACATGGATTCTTTGTGCATCTTCTTTTTTCAACTTCTCTAAAACTAAATATCTAAAACAGGGTAGAAAGAAAAAGTAGATGCATCTATGGTATCCATTTAAGGTTCAGTGTTGCCCCCCCCCGCCGGGCAGCGGCTAAACTTACTTTAAATAAAAGTCTATGATAACGTCGTTAAGGAACTCTCCGTCGTTAAGGCAGTGCAGGTCTTCGTTAGTGACAGTTATTCCACCTTTGGCTGGAGGGGGCGGGTACACCATCAACCTGGAAGACAGAAGCATCAGGAGTGTAACTGCAGCAGTACTGAAGCGTACCTGCGGGGGGCAGCGGCGGCGCTCACTTGATGATGGGTCCAGAGAAGGTGGGCTGCAGGTCGGTCATCTCGTCCTCATCGTCTTCAAAGTAGGTGCTGGTCTGCTGGCGGGTGGCCATCCGCGTGCGTGAAGGCATGCCGACGGACGCCGCGGGGGGGGCCTGCGTTACCTTGGTAACCGGGGAGGCCGCTGAGGTGGGTTTGGGAGGGGTCTGTACCGGCTTCACCTGCAGAGAGGAAGGACAGCGTGAGATTAAACACCGTCAGCGGTACCAACTGACCAAACTCCGCGTTTCCACGGTAACTCAAATGACAGTCAGTTTAAGAATGGCTGTGATGATGTCACTGTGAAGCCCGCCGTTACTGTTCCCCTTTAAAAGCAGCTGAAACCAGCCACAGTTACAGCTGTTCGGACACTTTTACGCCCCAAACAAAGGACTGATTTTCAGAGGGTGGAGTTTGTTCCTGCTGTGGACGTCTGTGGGACGAGGAACTCTCTGCTCCAGCTCGGTGGATCCGAGCCACGACGTCCTTCTGAAGCATTTCAACAGCAGCAGCACAAACACATCAGTGATGATCAGTTAAAGTATTTAAGCTCATGAGAGCTCAGGTTTGTCAGCTGACTGGAACCTTCGCAGTGCGGCGTTCCCACCTTCTCCTCCTTCTGCTTCGTCGCCTTGTTGTAGTTGACGAGCCGGATGTTGGCCTCCTCGAAGGGCAGCTTGGCGGGGAAGTCGATGAGGTTGTTGGTCCTGCCAATCTCACCGAGGATGTCCTCCAGGATCATCTGCTCCTTCATCGCCAGGCCGTTCTCGAAGATGAGGACGATGTACTTCTCGTCCGACTCTGGCGGCGAGAGGAGACGCAGTTTGACGTAAGCTTACTTTGAGTCGGGGTCGCGCCGCCATCGGGGAGGCGTCTGCGCTCACCGTCTCCCGTGCAGTCGTACCACTGGCCTCCCTTCTCCCTGGACATGTTGAGCTGTGTGCGCAGGCGGTGGCACTCGTCCGGCGTCGTCTGGAAGAACAAGACGGGAAGCTTCCGCACGTTGCACCACTCGCAGCTGATCAGCTCCGACGCCTGGAGACACACCTTCTCTATGCTGCCGTGCTCCGAGCCTGCAGGACAGGTTTCAGGACGGAAGAGCGAAATAAAAAGCGGATCATTCCAGGAGGGATACAACAGCAAACATTATTGTGCTCAGCAGCTGGGACAGAAATGTTTACTGGAGCTTATGTGAGCCTTTGTGTTCCAGTAAAGACTAAAGCAGGACCGCCTGCACATGACTGAAGATCAGGAGATAAACAAAGATCAGGCAGCTGGTTCAGGTCTCTGCTGCCTCTGTGCACTAACGGCTCTGATCTCTGCAGACCAGCAGAGGAAGCAGCAGCCAGGACTGCGTACAACCATCATGCTCATCATCGTCACCACCACTGCAATCGCAGCTTCGTACCTTCGGTCTCCAGCTCGATGTGATCGATGGAAAACTGAGAAGACAGAAGAAGAAGAATTTATCATCACAGGACTCGGCAATGAGCATCAGCATCAGCACCAGCCCCGTCAGAACCAGCCGTCTCAGCATCGAAGCACTATTGATAAGCACATCGGATCAGCTGACTTTACAACATACGACTGAGACTCCGCCTACCTGAAGGCAGCAACACCGTCACATCAAAATCACAGCTGATGGGTTATAACTGATGTCTGCAGCCTGGGCGGAGCCTGAAGGTCTGACATCAGCGCAGACTGAGACCAGCTGCATGCGTCAGGTCAGCAGGCACAAACCGAACCTGGCTGTGTGTGTGTGTGTGTTCCTGTGTGTGTGTGTGTGTGTGTGTTCCTGTGTGTGTGTAAACCAGATTTCTGTGTATGAGTGCTGATGTCGGCCTCATTAAACCAGCTGAAGTTACAGCTGATTCTGAGGGGCTCGTGACTCGGAGGCGGAGAGACTCACGACGACGGGCTTCGTCACCATCCTGCGGAGAGATCCGACTCGTACGCTCCGACATTCCAGGATGATGCTGTCGCACTTACTGGACATGAATTTGGGCTTCTTGGTCCTCGGTGAGAACTGCTCAGGAGGCTGATTTCCGAACTGTGGAGACAGGAAACCCATCAGTTATCTGCTGTGAAGGTCAGAGGTCACCAGAAACAACCTGCCACGGTCTCACCTGATCCTTCATCCGGGCTCGCCGAGGTATCGTGATCTTTGTGTTCACCACTTCTTCGAAGAAGTCCACGTTCAGCTCCTCCTGCTCTACGGCGCTCTTCACCGCCGCCTCCACCCTGCCTCCGGAGGGCGCCGGAGAGGAGTGAGCGGAGTCGGCGGGTCGAGGAGAAACGTTGTCCAGTCTGTTGATGCTTCCCGTGCTGGCGTTGTCAGCCTCCTCCTCCTCCTCTTCCTCCTCCTCGTCGTCACTGGACAGGATGACTGAAGAACACACAGCCTGGTCATTACAGGTCACCTCGGAGGGGAACCGCCTGAGCCGGACCTGCTGCACAGCTTCGGTCTCTTTGTAAACATGGCACAGACACACGTTCACCATCATTTGGAACAGTGACGGGACATTCCTGCTGGGGGGCAGCTCGGTGTCACCGTGGAGCCTCGGAGCTCGTTCAGCACAGACTGGAGCTCGAGCTGCTTGATGAGCAGAAAGTTCCTGCAGTTCTTCCACTTTCATCAGCTTTAAAGCTCGTAAATACAGACAAACATTTTCAGTCGGGCTCTCGATGCCTGAAAACGCAGCAGCGGAAACGTGGCAGAACATCCTGAACTGGATTCCAGCTCATCTCTGCTGCGGCTCCGGATCCGGGATCTTTAACTCCGAGTCGGAGCGCTGAGGTTAAACTCCACAACAGCATCTAACTTAATCTGAAGGACCAAACTCCAGTTTTAACTACCCAGGAAACACCTGATCGACCCCGAGGCCAAACACGCTGCATTTCAATGAACCTCAGAGAGACGGAGGCATCAACAGCGCCACCTGCTGGACAGAGTGAATGTTTCAGCCCAATCAGCTGCTGGATTGATGTTAAAACCCTGTCACAGTGGAAACCTTCAGCCTGGCTCAGGTGGAAGATTTTCACACCTTTACTGAAACTTATGGATTGTTTTCCATTTTTATTGTTTTGGCTTTTTGAGCCTTTTAATTTTTATGTAGCATTTTTACTGATGCTGAGATTACTTTATTCATTATTTTTTACTTGTTCTTAATTTAATTTGATGTGCTCCGACTGGACTTCTTTGCTTTTATTATTACCGTCCTCGCTCAGCTGCTTCACAGATTACAAGAAGATATAAATATTACAGGCACTCCTGTTATTAAACCAGAAGCCTGATGAAAGGCTGTGATGCTTTGATTTGCTTCTTTTTACTCACTGGGATCATTCAGTTCATGCTGCTGCGCCGCCGCCCTCATCCCTCTGGGAGGGTTTCTGGCCCCGCAGCAGCTCGACGTCCCGGCTAACAGGGGCGTTCTCCCATTGTTCAGGGGCAGCACGGCCCCCCTGGTGGTCGTGACCCGCATGGGCAGCGTGTCCCCGCGGGACCCCCTTACGGTTGCGACCGGTTTGTAAAAGTTCTGCTGCAGGCTGTTTGCTCCGGGGGAGGGCTGGGATCTGATGGAGGGCCGCGCCGCCGGGGTCGACAGCGCGCTCTGCTGGCAGGGCGGCATCGCCGGGTTGTTCCCACAGTTCTGACACTTGCTGCTGTCCTCACTCGGCTTGTTGCACTTCACGCACACCGTGTGGCCAGCGGTCGGCCGGAGAGGCTGCAAGCATCAAAAACACTCGTTAGAGAGGCGATCTTTGTTCGGTCTCTTTCTGCAGCGACATGACTGCAGAATAGATGTGTTAGAGAGCATCATCCTCCTCCTGCTGCTGCTGCTGCTGCTGAAGACGTGTTTCTGCATTAAACAAAGTGCATCTTGTTAGCAAGAAGTTATTTACCCATCCAGGAGTCTGAGTCAGCATCTAAAGCCAACAGCCGGCTCCTGGGAGACGCACATCGCTGCCAAACACTCTGCTTGGCTTCTTAAAGCTTATTCTCACATTTACTCCAAGCAGCAAAAACACCTGCAGTTCCTCTAGTGTCCACATGAGGCTCCAGCAGTGAGTCAGCCCCCACAAACTCCAATGTACAGGAAACAAAAATGTTTACAATAAGGAAAGATTGATGTCTCCACGCACAACAGGGAAACAGCTGTTCCTTTGTGTTAGAAAGGATGCTTTAATCTGCCTGCTGTGCTTCACCTCGGCTCATCAGCCAATGAGGTGCAGCTTCGTACCACAGATGATCCTCCATCACCTCAGTCTGAGAGATGCTTCCCACAGCTGCTGCCATCTGGTGGCCTTCAGGCAGAATGCAGGTCCAAGGGGCCACTACACTGCCTCCATCCTTCCAGCCTGCATCTGTTATGTGGTTTTAGGTCAAAACCGGAGCACAGACCTCTTTAGCAGTCTGCTGCTAACTGCACAGTGAGTGACATCATCGCTCAGATGCTCCAGAAAGCCTCGTGTTTACAAACAAAGACAACAAATAACCAACAAACTGACTTCACACCGTTTACCTTCAGCTGATTTCCCTCCACATGTTCACCAGGTAATGCGACTGAATCAGTCACCACCTTCTCTTCCCTCACACACACACACACACACACACACACACACACACACACACACACACACCGTGCTGTGTGTGGATGACGTGCAGCTTTGCCGTCTGTGTTGCTCGGGGAGACAGATGTGCTGCTGGTGACGACTTTTGCCTCCACAATCGATTAACAACTGTCACAACATCAGACGTTTAAACACTCGGTTACATCATTAAAAACATTCAAACCTGCAGCCTCGGCCACTTTCACAACTAATTCATTCCCATCAGACAGATGAGCTCTGCATTGCTTTGACATGAAGCTGCGTCTCAGTCTGAACAAGTCTCATTTTTGACTTTAATGTGTAGATGGAGGAGCATCAGGCTGTGGTGACGCCGTGCAGAGTGAGGGTCTCACCTCTGCTGCTTTGACCTGTGCAGAAAAGCTGCAGCCTTCCACCGGTTTCCTCTTCTGCTGGATGCGGCGTTTGATGTTCAGGGTCTGCTCCTCTAAAAGATGAAACCATAAAAGGATCAGATGGAGACATTTTCACACCACACAAACACACAAAGCTACTTTTTTAAAATTCTGAGTTTGGAGCTGACGAACGTCCCGCAGAAGGCCGTGTAACCGACTGAGGGGCGAAACAAGCTGCTGCCCGTCAAAGGTCCCACATGATCGTAGTCAGTGAAGCTGGAAATGTGCTGTGAACTCTAATGAGAGCAGATATGGTAAATCCATCTGAGCCTCCTTTAATCACATTTTCTGACCAAATAAAAGCCACTGATAACAAAACCTCCCTGTGCAGAGTCATCTATTATTGTCAAATAACCCCATCGCCTTCACAGCCGGCCGTTTATTAGCTCAGCAAATATTTTGTAAGCTTCCTCCTCCTGCCGGGAGCCTGGAGGATTAATGTGGCCTGAGGCCTCCTCCTCCTCCTCCTCCTCCTGTGGCAGGAGCAGGGAGGAGGCTGAGCCCAGATCTGCAGCCCTGCAGACGCTGCTGGCTGCCACACAGCGAGCGCATACACACCTTGCTCACACACATTTACACAAACACACACTGACCGGCACTCATCTCTCTCTCTCTCTCTCTCTCTCTCTCTCACACACACACACACACAGATGCTGAACACACCACCTCCTTTCACTCACACACACACACTTCGCTCCAGGCAGTGGGAACACAGTGTGCCCATCGTAACTCAACACCAACCATCTTCCCGTCATCAGCAGCAGCCTGTTCTCAGGAATGTCTTAAAAAAGCACCCAGTGTGATGTGCTCAGCGGCCTGTGACTCTACCTTGGATCTCCGGACAGGTGAGGACGATGCTGTCCACCTCTACAGCTTGCTGTGTGGTGGAGAAGTCGTTTCTACAGCAGAGGGAGGGGAGAACACCGTCAGTGACATCGCTTCAGTAACTTTGGGCAGAAAGAAAACATTTTCACTGCGACTCTGAGCTCATTTTTCTGCAGTCAGACAAACCTTTACAGACCTTCAGGCCACAGCAGCTCTACGGTTTAAGCCCAAAACAAACACAAACCTCATGGACGAAGCTAAAAATCACACGCTGGCATAAAAATTCATCTATAGTAAATAATGAAAAACTGCACCGATTCCACACGTTCTGATCAGAGTATTTTCTGCTGTACAAGCTGAAGCGTTTCACAGTCTGAGGTGTTTGATGGATCTTCATGATGACAACCAACGATCAAACCAACGAGCTGCGAAACAAAAGCTGGTCTTCGTGGTTTTCCACACGTTTGATTTTCCTCACAGAACAGACTCAGCCGGGACAGTTTCTCCATTCATAACAGCTGTACAGGCTCCATTCTCCGACTCATGCTGGTGGATCAGCTCAGAGTCAAAGCGGGCGGCGACACGGGCGGCCTCAGCCGGCGACACGGGCGGCCTCAGCCGGCGACACGGGCAGCCTCAGCCGGCGACACGGGCGGCCTCAGCCGGCGACACGGGCGGCCTCAGCCGGCGACA
>VOQJ01044680.1:3404-24792 GCA_015052665.1 Apistogramma diplotaenia | reverse complement strand
GTGCCCAGTCATGGTCACCATGGTGAAGTCCTACTAAAAATCGTCATGACAACTCAAGCCATCAACAGCCATGTTATAAGCCAAAACACGTAACTGTCTCCTACGCATCAACACCACTCACACATACACACACACACACACACACACACACACACACACACACACACAACAAAGACACCCACATGCACAACGACGTATATCACAGATTTAAAACTGAGTGTCAAAATAGAGTTACTTGTTTATGAGATAAAATTGGTGTGCTGTTTATCCTGCTTGGAATGATGCATAGTTGAGAGAGCTTGAAGTATGCTTATTTTCCATCCCAGAGTCCGTTCTTTCTGAAGAGGAAGAATGCAAAAAATTTCTGATATAGAAGCTTGTGTCTGAAGATGCTGCCACCCTTGAGGTTGTCACCTTAAGCTCACCCCATTCATGTACCCATAGCACATGGACTACTGAATGGTTAAAATATAAGACCCACCCACCCCCTGACCCATTTTCCTGTGTAGACTGTAAAGTCTTGCCACCCGCCCTGCCACCCACCTCTTCTCATTTCCAGTGGGGTGGAAAATGTTACTGGAGTGGGGGGAAAAAAGAGGAGTGGGAAGACAGGAGCAGTAGAAGATGAGTTTAAGGGGGGGATGAAAGTATCAGGGTGAGTGAGTGCGTCCATTAACCCGCCCAGAGGTGCACCTCAGGGGGGCTAGGGGACTGGCTCTTGTACTTCTGCTAAGTGTGTATGTGCTTATGTTAGTGGAAGTTTAGATTTCTGGAAAAATGCAATTCGGTAGGGAAAACATCCTCTCTCTCTCTCTCCTTTTGTCTCCTGTGCCCAGAATATGAGAAAACCCTGTGACTTTCCTTCCTCTTTACCTCAACTGGTACTACGTTGTGGCGTCTACATGTTGTAGGCCATTAAAGGGAAACTACAGTGGTTTTGTTTCACTTCCATTAAACATCATAGACAATCAGGAGTACAAAAAAAACTGCCTGAGCTCACAAAAACTGCTTTTACACACACTAACCACATTATTTAAAACTTTGGCTATATGATCATTCATCGTTGTAACGGTACATATACGTGACAGAAATATGATAGAAGGCACACTTTAATGAATACATTCAGGTCAACTGTTTTTCAGTTATACTGAAAAATAGCCCCAAATGGTTGAAGCGTGCTGGTTGTGACAGTAAGGCACAATCTTTACTTTGAAGGCGGACGTTCCACGTTTCCAGTTTGGGTCACACTTTTTCACATTTCAGCTCAGCGAGTAGGTGGCAACTTGGCGTCTTTCGAGCAACCACTCTCCAACCAGTTGTAGAAAACACATTTTCTCCTCAAATTGGAGGGGATGTGGTGTCACTGACTGGTCTACAGGTCTCGGGCCTTATTACATGAGCTAGTCTTTGCACATACCCTCTTGGCTACTGCAGAGGCAATCCCTCTGTTGCATTTGTATCACTACTCAGGAATCACAGTTAAAAGCCAATGCCTTTTAACTCTTGGTTTGCAATGCCCAAGCTGAGACACTCATCATAATTTCTCAGACTTGTCAGAGCTGCCTCAGAATGGAGACATTTCAAAGCTGTTTTCACAGGCTGAATGATTCTCCCCATGTTGTGTGACTTTGGCAAGATAAATCGATGGAAAACCCATTTGGATTGATTTCCCACACGTCTGCAGACATTCTGGCAGTTTCCATTTATTCAATTATGCTACATAAGTCACACTGTAGTAACGTTGCATTCAGTGAGACAGCCGGTCTATCGAAGAAACAATTCAGTCACCTTAATTCTTGTGTCAGTGTTGCCTCATCATGCAGCTGCGAAATGGAACGGTTTGGAAAACTCCTTGTTTGTTTATGCATTCAAGGACTTGTCGGGGAACTCCAGTCTCAGATGCCAAACAAAAGCCTTATTAGTGCAAATAACCACAGTATCATAGTTACACGATGTCGACATTTCCGTGTTATTTCTTGACTCTTTGGATTGTGATTTTTTTCACATAGTTTGCCTGTGTTTGCAGCCCCACAGTTTACTATAAATAGACATCAAATCATTGATATAATTTAGTTTTATATCATCTAGTATGAGAAGGTAGTTAAAAATAAATTAAATGTATCCAGGACATCAATCTAAAAACCACTGGTACAGTTATTTAATGGCAGTATGTTTTGTAAGGGATTTTCATGAAAACGAGCTTAATTTCCCTGCTGTTATTGGAGTCACACAGTCAGGCTAGCACACTTTTTCCCCTTTGGTCATATAGAGAACACTGTGGTCCAGTGATCAAAGTAGTGACAATATCACCCACTTGAGTCTCACTTGCTAGTTTCATCCTGCTAACATGTGATGTAAATGGAAGTGAAAACACCCACTCCCTTCTTAGTGCCATGACAGTCATATGACATCAGTTCTACAATGACAAAGCTTTATCACCTGTGTGTCCTGTGGGATATCACTTGAAACTTGAAAATCACTGACTGTTTGGCAAGTGGTTTATGGCCTACAGGTGCATGCGTGTATGTGATTAAGGTGAAATAAAGTAATTTTACATTTTCCTCTTATGTATGAGCTGTAGATGTTCTCACACCTGTTTTCTACCGTGCTTCTACCATGTTTTTCCACCTCAGTTGCAAAATTGAGTGCAAGTTTTTTATTTTTTTAACTGCATTTCACTATGTTGGAAAAACATTACCTGCAAGAGTTGACTGCGTAATTGAAATTTTTTTAAATTTAAAACTCACACATTTCGTCAGATTCACCAGCATGCACCACTGGAAGACGGCGTGGGTGTTTGTGGCAAGGAAGTGTGCACTTTCACTGGTTTTTCTAATGTGTTTGCATGCATGTGTGTGTGTGTGCATACGTGCACGCGCGTATGTGTTTGTGCATGTCTCTATTTTGTCTGTGTGCTAATCCTGGAAAGAGAAGTGGACACTTCCGCACTTTTCTAAAAATAGATCTTCCACAGCATCACTTCCTCTGACACACTACGCACTCACACACAAATGCATACAAGTAACCAAACAATTTCCTTATCTGGTATTACGTGGTAAGCATGTTGCGGGTACGTTTTATGTGTGTAAGTGGAAAGTGGTTTGGTGTAATGGCACATCTATAGGATGGGAACCAACTGGTGACTGCTGCTAACACTCTTGGATGGGCTGGGTGGCATGCTATGAAGGGTTACTGTGCATTTTCATCACTGAATGTATATATACACGTATATAAATGTGTGTGTGTGTCACAGTGCTTGTGACTTACTGAGAAAAAGTGAGAGCTGGAAAGCAGTGCCTCACCACGTGACGTAGGTTTCTGGTGTTTTCCAAACCAAGGAAGTGGAACCAACAGTGACGAGGATGTGATGTCATCATCAAGCTTTCTTTCTTACTCGAGCTGCGGCCTCCCATCTCACGCTGCTCTTTTGTCATTTTCTTTTTGTCTGTGCCTATATTTCCATCTCTTTGTGTCTGTCTCTGTACTGTATCTGTCTCGTTTTGCCACTTGTCTGTTTCTCTCCCTGTCTTTATCTCTTCTTTCCCCATCGCACTGCAGGGGAGTAGGCGTTTGCTGGCTTTTTTTTATGAATGGGATGCGTTGTTTACTCTCTGAGAGCTATTTCTGTCAGCGCTGATGATGAACACATACAGTGTGACCACACTTCCTGTTCTGTTGCCCTTCTTTCTCTGATTGGCTAAGGTTCGCCTCTCAATGGCAACGGCTTTGAGGTAGCTGTGAATGTGTGCCTTTTTTGTAGTACAGTTTGTGCATGCGTGTATGCGTATATGCACGTGGGGCAGAGTGTTGAGGGGTCTCTGTAGGCTTCTTTTCAGTGTTAATTGATAAAAACATCCTGTTTCCAACAGAGAGACAGAGTAATTCTTTTTCCAAATGATGTCAACACAGCCCACGCTAAAAAGAACAAATTTGTATTTCAGTGTGACTGAAGCCTTCTGTCAAAAACAGTCTTTGCAATAACAGGGAAAAGATATTGTCACCTACATAACACAACTGAGATCAACAGCTATTGATTCATTGCATTTCCCTTTATTATCTCCTCTTGTCAGCTCATATTTCTCATTCTTTTTGAATGTAAATTGCTGTGATTAAATTTAATCACAGCAATTTACAGTGCTGTGCAAAAGTATTGAGCCACCCTTCATTTTGCCAGGAAAATGGGAAATAGGTGCAGCGATTTATTGAAACATCTGCATACATAAATGGAAATACATGCAGCATATGAAGCATACATACGCTCATTATAGGCAATAATGGTAATTTTGGGTTGTTAATGATTTCTTTGAATGGCTCTTTTTCCAGGGTGGAATGATTGTATTCCATATATCTTTTAAGCCTACATGGATTTACAGAAAATCCAAAATAAATTCCAACATTTCTTGTTTTAAAGAATTATTAAAGATGCGTGCTGTACAATCATTCCAGCCTGGAAAAAGAACAGTTCAAAGACACCATTAAAAGCCCCCAAATTACTGTGACATTCATGTCCATGATGAGTGTATGTAAACTTCTGACCACTGCTGTATTGTTATCAGAAAGCAGGTGCTGCCCTGTTTCTTATTGCCCACGTACTCTAAATTCCCACCTGTGCGTGTGAGTTTTGTGCTTGTATGGTCTAGGTGGGAGAAGGCTTTTGATGTGTGAATACGCTGGACTTGCAGCCCTCTGAGAGGCTGCAGGTGTTGCAGTGACCTCGAATTGAGCCCGTTGTGAAGTGACTTCCAAGAAACGTAACGCGAAAAAAAAGGGCTTACTCACATGTTTGAATTCGTCACTGCATTGTGCTTTTTCATGGGCTGTTCCGATGAAAGCTGATTGTTTAATTAGCATGCCGTGAAGGATCAGCAGTAACAAGCCACATAAATCTCTAAAAATCACACTCATGAGCACAGATGTTTGTAAATCTCTCAATATTCTAACTGCTGCCCTCTCCTGCACACTGTTCTGTGACTCATTTAATCACAGTATGTTCTGTTGTGAGCAAACAGTCTTCTGTGTGTGTGTGTGTGTGTGTGTGTGTGTGTGTGTGACCTGAATGATTAGAGACGGATTAGTGTGTTGCTGTGTCAACACACTTGTTAAACAATATAATTAATTGTGCCATGGGATGACAATTCATATGGTTCACCAAAACTACACAAGCATGCACGTGGATTACTGCATGTTTGTTTCTGAGATTCCTGCTTTTCATAAAGGGCCACTTGTAGAGTTCCCTGAGTTACACCAGAAACGCACCAAATACTGAAGTTATTAATACAATGCTGACAATGATTTGTGACAGAAGGATAGGAGCTAGAGTGAAAAGGGAAGGTTTACAGACTTGCTAAGATGTATGGTTGGGAAATGGCGGCACTGACAAAGACAGGAGGCCAAGCTGGAGGTGGCAGAGTTGAAGACATTAAGGTTTTGTTTGGGTGTGACCATGATAGACGAGATTAGAAATTAATGTGTCAGAGGGACAGATCACGTAGAACGGTTTGGAGACTAATTTAGAAAGACAAAGCTGAGCTGGTTTGGAATTGGCAGAGGGGGAGATAATGGTTGAATGGTTGTTGAAGATGTAGCTGCCAGGCAAGAGAAAACAAGGAAGACCTCAGAGGAGGTTCATGGAAGGAGGGTTGGTGTGACAGAGGAGGAAAACACATTAGGGTGACATCAGGATGGTGGCAGATGATTTGCTGCAGCCGATTGTTAAGATGTTGATGGTGGAGCAGTATAGAGCATAGTCATGCACTCAGATAGGAGTTTCAGATTGAGATGGTACCGTCAACACGTGAGCATGCATTTCTCCCAGCACTACCTGACTTTGGTTTGAGGCAGTGTGAGTAGTTCTTCAAGCGCTGTTCCTGCAGCCGCTCTGCAAACAAGAAAGCGCGCCCACACGGTGGTGTTGCATTGTTTAGAAGTCCTTTAGCTTGGCTGTCTTCTCGCTGTTGTTGGTGTCACCCAGAAATAGACTACACATTCTAGTCCTCTGCTCTCACTTGACGCCATCAACTGCAGATTTAACAATTTCACCTGTGTAGGAAGCACGCTAGCCTTCCTTCTAACCATTTGCTTGACAGCAGCCACAGACAGATTAGCATAAAAAGACCAAATTTCCACTCATTTAAAGTAAACAGGAGGAAGAACTGCAATTGTGTGTCTGTTTTATTATTAGTTTATTATTATAAACAGTATACTGAGGTCCATGAGTATTTGGACAGTGGCCAAATTTTGTAATTTTATAATTTTGCATTTGTACACCATCACTGTGGACTTTGAATCAAACAATCATAATGTGACTGAGGTCTTGAACCCATGACGTCACCACATGTTGTTGTTTCCTCCCTTGAGATGCTCTGTCAGGCCTTCACTGCAGCCACCTACAGTTGCTCCTTGCTTGCGAGTTTCTCTACATTCAGTTTTGTCTACAGTAACTGAAAAGGTTTTTGATCAGGTGATGAGCTTGACAAATGGAGAACCTCCCATGTCTTAACCTTGAGAAATTCTTAGGTTGCTTTTGCAGTGCGCTTTGGGTCATTATCCATTTGCACTGTGATGTGCGTCCAGTTTTTCAGCGTTTGGCTGAATCTGAGCAGAGTTTAGCCCTGTACACTTCATCCTCCTGCTTCTATCAGCAGTCCCATCATCAATAAACAACAATGACCCGATTACATTGGCAGGCATACATGTCATATTATTGCCTCCACCATCTCAGACATAACGAGACAGATCACGAGTTATTCCTTTCCTTCTCCATACTTTTCCTCTTCCAGTCATTCTTGTACAAGTTCATCTTGGTTTCATCTCTCCAATAAATCTTTTTCCAGCTCTGTGCAGGCTCAGATATTTTCTGGCAGTCAAGAACAAGTGGTGTACTCTGCTATTTGCAACAGGACACAACAGTTGTACAACAATTAAAATATGTCCTTCCATAATACAGGCAGCTTTCAAATGCCCCCAACTGCAAAGGAGTTTATACAAAGCCTTTAAAAGCTGTTTTATGTACAATTTACCCTACATGTTAATACAATAAAAAAGAAAATAACTGCTGTGTTGGGCATAAATAACTAGAAATAAAATTTTTTTCCCAAACAGGTTCTTTGGTCTGTGTCCTCCTCATGTCATTTGCCAAAATATAGTATTGACAACTTTTCCGGCCTGTTCTTTGCGTTTGTTAGTGTCTGAATATGTGCATTTGAACTTACCTGAGAGCATCCAGTTTGAGTGTTTCTCCTCCAGTGCTCTTTCCGGTTGAGGAACAGTAGTTTTTCTGTCAATAGGGCTTATGGATTGGCATATTCAGCATCCCTACCCCCACTCACTCGCCCACACATGCAAAAATGAACTAGGTTTAGACTTTATTTCACTGGTCAGATGACAGAAAGGGGACCTTTTTGAGTTAGAACCTTATTGCAAACATTTTTAACTGTAACAGTTGCAGTTTAAAAATGGACAATAGTCATGTCATATTAATGGTTTTGGCTTTAATTTGTGAACTGTTGAGAACTCAAGAAGATACATTGGCAAATGTGATGTATTTTATGCCAGGATGAGGTTTTGTGCTATATTTCAAACTCAGTGCCTGATCTAATTCAGTGGCAGGTAGGCTTACAGTTACAGACAGCAAATTGAACTACATACATTTATGAACAGTTATTAATAGAAAAAGCCAATTCTTTTGTTAAGTGTTGTCATGTAGTCATAATGTTATGCCTGATTGGTGTATAAAAGTAGAGCCTTTGATGCCACAATCTTCCCAAGAGAGGATGTTGCAGCAGATTCACTACGGTCAGACCATACGATACTCAGACAACCTGCGAAACCCCCCCAAGAGTGTCACAGTGTCACGTTTGGAGAAACCCAAGCACAACATATCACCGCAGCTGGCAGACATGGTGGTGGTGGGGTGATGTTTTGGCTTGTTTTGCAGCAGTAAGATCTGACACCTTGCTGTCACTGAGTCAACCATCAACTCTTCTGTATAACAAAGTATTCAAGAATCAAATATGGGAACATGTGTGGAACAGTTAAAGCTCACCCAAACTGGGTCATGCAACAGGACAATGATCCCAAGCACAGCAGCAAATCTAAGACAGAATCAACACTGTAAATAAAAATTCCTCCAGAACAACCTGATAAATGATCAAAGTCATCCAGAAAATGATCACTTTCATTGATGTGAAAAAAAAGATTCTTCAAGCTATTGAATCATGTGGTATACTCATATGTTCACAGAGCTGCAAAGATGCCTCTGAAAACTTTTTTCATATGACTCTAGAGCAACTGGGAATCACCAGTTTGACCCAACATGCATGACTTTGGACTTTATAAGGAACCAAGAGCTCTCGGATCACTAGTTCTAACATTTTAGAATGAAAAATTCTTACACTTTGTCTGCAGCTCTTTGCAATCCCAAATTATATGCTATATAGACTTTGTTAGTAGTTGCGGTCATGGACAAGTTTCTTGTGGTTGTCCTGATCGCACTGGTTAAGCAGGAAAGCTAGAGACTCATTAAGAGCATTGCTCAGTTGGATACTGTCAGGTGAAGTCAGTCTTTTCCTCCCTGTGCATTTCCTCTTCTCGCTCACTTACGTCGTTTGTGACATAGGTGATGGAATCTCCTGTTTGACGCTGCCAGCTGATAAGGAAAAAAAACAGTCACCGGGTCACAGTGGTGACCAGATTGCTGTCTTACAGAATGACGTCATATACACGTCTAACTCTATCAGATTTACTATACACACCTGGGACATGGTAATCTGGGGAAACCCTCTCTCTCTCTCTCACACACACACACTCTCTCTCTCTCTCTCTCTCTTTAATCCAATTAGGACAGCAGTTAGTGGCAGCCTGGCCTCTCGGACACACGTTGATCCACTTATTACCAGATGGGTAGGCCAGGCAATCCCCGTGTTTACCAACTGTAAGGTGCTTAAATGGCACTGTGCCACCACATTAGGAGGACACCTCATACGCACAAAGGATCCCCCTGCTATTTTTGTGGACATACACGCTGCCTACCCAGTGAGTCAACAAAGAAGAGGAAGAAGCCAAGAAGCAACTTCCACTCAGTCAGCAGAGTTAGAGGGAGTGAGCTGAAAAGCTTAGCCAGAGTAAGAGACTTTCCCCTACGCACAGGCCTGTCTCCACAAAACTCCTGATTACATGCCAGGAATAGTCACGGACATATAAACACTGGAAATTATTAACAAGAACGAAGAACAATGAACGGATGGAAGACCTTGGGATGCTGCTCTCACCCACCAAACATGCACTCATTTTCCATGTGCTACAAAAGCATTGATGCCGTTTGTAGGGAGTGAGCATGTGTGTGTGTGTATGTATATTTTCTGAGAGGCTCTTCATTAAACAACACACCAGAATGAGGCACACTCCAAACAAGGCCACAAGTCTATTCAGAGGCTCTTACCAAACACTCGCTGTGTAGTGATGCTCTGCAGAGTTGTTATATTCTCTTTTATTTGTCAGTGCACACGCACACGCACACACACACACACACACACACACACACACACACACAGAGTACTGTCTGCAGTATTATTAAGTAGAATTGCATTTTAATGCACTGAACTTTGCTGTGATTTTTAAATTCATGGATATTTATACTTTATGTAAACAAACCAAAAACAAAACAAAGAAAGAAAAATCTTACTTTCAGTACGAGGAAATGAAAAGGTGACAGAGCGAAAGGGAGTTGTGTCTGTCATGTGTCATATCAGGCCCTCCCTTATGCTAATGTACTATTCATCTGTGTCATAGAACGATAATGACTCTCAGCGCCGAGAGCCTCCCTGAAGCACTCATACAGAGAGAAGCTCTGCTGTCCACTCCACACTGCGTCTGTCTCTCGGTCTCTTTCTCTGTTTTCATTTGTGTGTTTGCGCCCTTTTCTCCACTTTCTAAATCCTACCTGTCTACCTGTTTGTCTCACCACAACACTTCTGTCTATTTCCTTGTTTTTGTCTCAGGGTTTACCTATTTACCTCGTTATTTTTCCTTCTTGTGCCTGCATCTCTCTTTAGAAAATGCGTGGCAAAATAAAATGGGAGAAATCAGTACATTTAAAATTGTTGAGCCTGTGAGGGAAATAAAAAAATCAAATCATACTACATATGAGTGCTCTTCTATTTTGGCCCTGCGCACATGCTTAAAAATACATGATCTAATCTCAAACACACCTGTGTGACAATTTGAAAGTAAGGCCGTTGTACGACACTTTTTTTACTTTCTTCAATGGGTTTTAATCATCTGCTCATTCATGTTTTGTTGGTTACATTTTTCATTCATTTTTATAACTGAATTTATTTCATCATTTTCTTGCAGCAACACAACAACTGTACTAAGATTAAGAAAAAACAATCTAAATAAATAATTGCACTTATTTAGCAACAGAGTTTAAAAAATTGAAACAATTTCGGCCTGTTCTGAAAAATGTATGTCTGTCATAAGTATCTTATCCAGTCCTGCACAGCCGCCTGTATTTCCCAGGCAAGCAGCATATGCTAGGCTTTGTCCAGTGTGAGTGAACGGCCAGTTTGACATCGAAAGCAAACGGAGAGACTGAGGTTTCGGCCTGAGGGAATGTGGGGGGATAGCACATAGCCCTGGGGAGGTTTGACTATGTACAATCTGTGTGTGTGCATGAGTGTGTGTGTGCGTATGTGTCTGCCTGAGGTGAACTAGGGATGTTGATGATGATGTCTTCTGACGGACTCGCACACAGACACAGACCCTGCCTGTGACTCACAGACGAGACGCACGTATCCCCCATGGGATGGCCTAAGGAACATGTACACACACACACACACACACTGACACACAGAGGTTCATATGCTTGCCAGGTTAGATATCTGCTGGAGCCACTCATAGATCTTGTTCTCGCAGGAGAGAGGGAATCGAGCGAGGAGGGGGAGTGTGGGATCGTCGGGATGTTTGACTGCAATTCTTCAGAGACGAAAGCTGCATTTGAAGCTTCTCACTGTGTCTCACTGTGTATTTTTTCCCCCCGCAGTGTATTTCTGTGTGAAATTAGATTTGGACTTCTTGGGGGTTTCTTGCTCACCTCTGGCTCACCCTTACATTCGCGTAAATGTGTGTAAGCACAATGTTCTGTTCTGTTACTTCCTATAGTGTGGGCTATGAATGGTCCTTATTGAGCAGCTGTGGGAGTATGAGGGAGTTTTCTGGGTGCTTGGCTGAGCTGTCTCAGGGCACTGACTGCAGAAGTTTAGGACAGCGACCGGAGGGTGAGGGCTTGATAAAGATGGATGATGAGGCTAGATGAGGAGAACGAGTCTGTGGCTCAAGTTGTTGCTCTGAGCCAGAGACTTTGCCTCATTCTTTCCTTGACTCACTGCACATAATCAGACATTAAAACATGAGTAAAACACTTACTATTGCTTTAATATGGATGAGCACTCTCACTTGCATACACGGACATGCCTGTAAGTACACATTTATAAAACAAAGACAAAAACACACAGTCTTAGACATACACACAGAAGACCCATTAAAGAGCCGAAGGGTTAATATGTGTGACGCCAACCGTGTGCTCGTTATAATAATGCTTGGAGCCTCCGAGTGACGGATATCACACACACAAATACACACAATAGATGATCACTAGGTCAGTTTGAAATCAAAGCATTCATCACAAGTGACTGCCCATTTATTAAGGAACAAGAAAATGACCTCAATATCAATGCAGTTCTGTCGGTCAGCTGTTAGTGTGTTTGCTTCTCTGTGGACTTGAATCTGCTCAAATATAAAGGAGGAACTGATTAATTATGTAGGCATTTTGAGGTGGTATTATCAAGAAGGCGCAGAAATGACTGAAGGTTCTCTTTGTGACTGTGAATCACAAAGATTTATGGCTAATTCTTCACCCTGTTCAAATGTTTTCAGTAGGTTGCCAGCTATTCATATCTGAATGTGTCTATTGTCTCTCTTGGGATACTGTAGGTGAGTTGTGGGAACTGCTGACTGGGAAAATTCTTTTCCACTTCATTCTGTTTCAAAAATGTATGGTTGATTTTTAGATAATAATAAAGAGAACACATAAAAAGTACATGTTGACATTACAAATCAAATAAAAAACAAAGCAATACTGAAACCTTGAGGACAGGACTGTTGGCGAATGCATGAATATGTTGCATATTTTGATTTTGCCCTTTTGTCAGAATTTGACAAATGGACATGCAATAAAAATGCAAAACAGCCCTGGTATTGCACTGATATGTGTTGAAATGTGTATATGAGTGGCTGCATGTTGGCTATGTGCATACATGTGGTGGAGTGTGTCCTAGTTTACAGTGTGCACATAACAGTGCATCTCGATGTATGGCACATGATCCTTTGCAAGATAGAGGTCTTTCTTAAATGTTATACTGTCCCCCAAGTTGTTTCTCTGTGGTGTCTCTGGCATTATCTTAACATCATTTCCTGTCTGTATTGCCAAAACTTATTATCATCATTTGCTTAGCTGCTCTGCAAAACTGAAGAGCAAATGCACAGTGAAAAATTGTTAAAACTTAAAAATGAAAAACGAAAGTTTTTTATGTATGGAAATGTGACTTACCTTTAAGTATAAATAAATATAAAGTAGGTAAGTATAAATACATTGTAATTTCAAGGAAAATACATTGAAATTCCATTTAATTATGCTCTCAGTCTTGCAAAGTGTTACCAGCATGTATAATGTAAACTATACTTTATCCTAGCAGGGAACCCTGTGGAATGCCATGATTAACTTGTGTGAAGAAGAAAGCTCCCCGTTTACATGAACAAATTGGAGTCTATTAGATATGATTCAAACACAGGTACTTTTTAAAACCTACTGCATGCTTTAACCTTTGCAATGAAATATTATGGTCAACAGTATTGAACGCTGCCCTGAGGTCGAACAGGACAAGCACAGACATGAGTCCACTGTCAGAGGCCATGAGAAGATCATTTGTAACCTTCACGAATGCTGTTTCTGTACTGTGATGAATTCTGAAACCTGACTGAAACTCTTCAAATAAACCATTCCTCTGCAGATGATCAGTTAGCTGTTTAACAACTACTCTTTCAAGGATTTTTTAGATAAAAGGAAGGTTGGAGATTGGCCTATAATTAGCTAAAACATGATCACTTTTTAAGTACTGGCTTAATTACTGCTTCCTTAAAGGCCTGAGGTCCATAGCCCATATCATATTGATCACATTTAAGATTAAAGCATTAATTAATGGGAGAACTTCTTTGAGCAGTCTAGTAGGAATGGGGAAAGTAACTACAGTATTGAAATCAAAGATTGAAATTAAGCTCAATCACAGAGAATATATATCAGTAGAACTGAAAGTACCTGAACATAATCACATGTCAGTGAGATGAATCAATTTTTATCTAATAGTTACATTTTTATTTGTGAAGAAATTCATGAAGTCATTACTAGTTAGAGTTACAGGAATACTCGGCTCAGCAGAACTCTGACTCTTTGTCAGCCTGGCTGGCGTGCTGAAAAGAAACCTCGGGTTGTTCTTATTTTGTGCATTCACTGATGAATAGTAAGATGTTCTAGCTTTACGCAGAGCTTTTTTAAATAGAGTAACAAACTCTTTTTCCAGGCTAAATGAATTATCTGCTTCAAGGAGCACGTTTGTTAGCCACAGTATCAGGAGTCTTACAGTAAGGATGTAAAACTACTGACGAGACTGACAAGTCCTCTGTGGGAGTAGAGTTTAGGTAGCTGCTCTGCAATGTGTTGCTACATGGAGAAACGTAGCTACAGCATTTTCAGAAAGACTTCTACTGCAATGAAATGTATTCCTCACTACTGTGCAATCCATTAAAGTAAATGTAAATGTTATTAAGAAATTATCAGACAGGAGAGGGCTTTCAGGGAATATTGTTAAGTCTTCAATTTCTACACCACGTGTCAGGACAAGATCAAGAGTGTGAGTGGTGGGTGGGCTCATTTACATTTTGAGAGAAGCCAGTTCAGTCTAATAATAGATTCATTGCAGTGTTGAGGTTGTCGTTTTCAGCATCCACTTGGACGTTAAAATCACCAACTCTAATCATTTTATCTGAACTGAGCAATAAATCAGTCTGGGAAATCAGACAGAAACGTTGAGTAAGGACCAGACAGAGAACAACAAATAAAACAGATTTTTGTAGTTTTCAATTAGGCACCCTGTTGCAGAGTGACCACTTAACCTCTGGGTACTCTGGTTTTCTCTCAGTTCATAAACATAAATCAATATGTTCTACAATTATTTAAAAAAACCAACAGGAACTTTGACGAGAGAAACCTAATGATCCATATTTACTCTTTGGTGCTGTTGAGGATGCTATATTTTTATGGGGGTGGGGTGGGGGGCAGACAATCAGCTGTGGTTGCTGGTGTCACTAGCTTCATGTTTATCAAAACAGAGTTGCCAATAACCAGAATAGCAAACTTTGATATCGTAATTATGAATTATGTTTTATTAATTAGGATGACCACAGTTACTAAAATAAGATGACAATAAGAAGTTCTTTAAGGCATCATGTGGTATTTTGCAGTGTACGACGCTCACGTTTCTGTGATGTCAACACTCTAAATGGGTTCTGAACTAATAGCTATAATAGTAATGGGGGCAAAGAAGGCCTTGCTGGTTTGTGTGTCACTACCCTGATAGTTTCTCTGTTTGTCTCTTCATTTTCCCTCTGCATTCCTTTTATCTGTGTACCTGTTTCTTTTTTCTTCTGCATGACTTCATGCAGAGGAAACTGGTGAAGCATAGATTTTGTTTTATTGCACTCTGGATTGCTCTTAGGTAATTGTCTGCAACATGCGTCTATAGCAAGAAATAAACCTGACCACTTAGGTATCTTAGGAATCCACAGCATCATCACATTCTGGGCTGATAACACTGGAACAGCCTGATTTCTATCATCTGTGATGTTGTAACTGTCTCTGTCTCTCTGAGTGTGTTTGTGTGTGTGGGAGTGTATGTGTCCTCATACCATAATAGGCTCTTCCAAATATCTGTCCCATAATTCTAGTCTCGTGAGTAGATACAGCCGGCTCTAGCCTCAAAAGGAAGCGAGAAAGGGGGAGTTTGTTGCTGTAAATTTCACTCGCTTGGCTTCAAACGCAAACACACACACACACACACACACACACACACACACACACACACACACACACACACACACACTGGACCCAAATTCACCTTCTATTTCAGACAGTAAAGTTTCCGGAAGGAATCCTAGGCATCCCAGGAACCATCTTCCTAATTCCTAAAAGCTTAGTATTAGGCTCATCTTGTCTAGATCTTTGGCCAAGGAGTACACTCACATACACACACAGTCCAACAAGCTCAGAGATCCCAGATATCCACTTGGATGAGCTGAAATTACGTTGTGACTGAGCAGCAGGGAATTCTGTAATCCTGGCCGTGCCAAATCACGAGTGATGAATTCCACTGGTGATGCTTAGCTGGCACGCTCTCATGGGAATACCACAGAATATCAACAGTATGTTTGGCAAGAATGAGAATAGGAAAGACAAAGAAAAGGAAAGAGAAGCTAATAAAAGATGGTAACTCATCTACTTTTGATAAGTGCTTTGGAGATGAGAGGTAGGCGTTCAACACAGCTCCACTTACCCTCAGACTATGCTCATGCCCTTTTCAGATCCACAGGGCAATTTTTCCACTGTGAGGGTAAAGTGAAGGTCCACACTCCACTGTGTTTAGACAACACAGAGTAAGCTGGTAAAGAGGCAGCAGGAGTTACTCTGATAGGGGTTGAAGGTACAGTGTATTTACAAAAGTATGTGGACAACCATATTTGACTCTGAAACATCTAATCTGATAATCATGAGCAGTAATATTCTGCTGTAACAGCATCAATCTTCTGTGAAGAAGATTAAATAATTTAGAGTCCCGATCACATATACTGACCGAGCAGCAATCTCCTGAGTTGAAAAAATAAATATAAAAATTAAGACATTATGGAAGGGCAGGATTTGGCAGGGGGAGAACTCTAAGATTAGGTGTGGTGTGGGGAAAATTACTAAGAAACAAGTCAGAATAATTTGTTTTGTGAGCTCCAGTAGATTTTTCTTTGTGTACAGGCTGTGATCAGTTAATCTGTGCTCCTACTACAATATTCACTCCACTTTGTGGGTTTAGCCACAAAGAACTGACTTCCAATCCCTAGACACTCTAAAGCAGTCTAAAAGGTAGAATTTAGTGAGTAAATATAATGAGCATCATTAACTTCAAAATAAACTGATGTCAGCTGCCAGTAATCCAACCTAGGAACACTACCATAGAGACATAGCACATCAGTGTAAACTTTATCACAACCCTGCAAATCTACCAGTGCATCCTGCACTAAACTGCCTGGTATTTTCATGCAACCTTTGAATAACACAAAACTACTATACTTACATTTGTTTTGTAAGACTCTAAAATGAAAGAGGATGTTGCATTTACGTGTAAAATTTCTAATATATATAATTTCACTTGTTGAGCAGTGCTCACCTGTCTGCATCTCTTTGTAATAAGGGACTCGACTCAGTTGGTCGAAAAGTATGCTGGGCATACTCATAATATTGCTGAGCGCTGATGCCATTTCTCTGTTAAATTGTTGTGATGGAGCAAGTACGTCACTATTTGTGGAGGAATTTCTGAACTTCTCTTTCAGATATATGAGATTGTGACTGGACTATTAATGTAAGTTTCTATTTCTATTTAATGTGAATGTCTGTGTAAGCAGACAGGAAACCATTTGCAACAGTTGACTACAGATTTCTCACAGTTAATTTCTGAATTATCACAAGCAGATTGTACTTTATTACCAACCAGACCCCATCTGACTGCAACCTGATAGCCCAGCGATAGCCAGACTGAGTCAGTCTTATCGCTGTCTTGATGCACCACAGTTGTTTTCAAGATTCCAGTTGACTGCAAGAGACTGCAAATGTGTTCCCCATCAATTTTCAGCAATTTGAAAGTTCATTGCACACTGTTGCAACAGTTTTGGTTGTGCTGCAGTCTCCACACTGGTGTTTTCTCCAGTGTGACTGTAGCATGACTGATCTGACCTTTGAGGTGAGCAGGTGAAGCAGCTACCACTGGGATGGAAGAATGCCACTATGTTTATTTCCTATGGATGGGAAATAAACAGGGTTAGCAAATGGAGCTAATAGAGTAGCTACAAAGTGATGGGTGATGAGCGAATTGCTTTATGGGACTCATATCTCATGGTGTTGTAACACCATCAAAACGCTTGTCAAGAAAATAGCTTCTTGAAGTCAAGATTGTTCATCCATCAAGAAGAGTTTATTCCAAGAAGCGCTGACGGTATCTGTGCACTGAAACACTATTTTGCATATTTCCTTTAATTTATCTCTCATCTGCATGTGTATGGAAGAACCTTTTTTATCTTTTCATTCTGTTGAGGCAGTTGAGTTTTCAGCATTTTGAGTGTGAACCATCTGAATATAATCAGAAATATTTCACACTCATCAGCAATTCCCACTTGCTTGTTCACTCAAATTTGAGATCTCGCACTCCATAGTGGACGACAGGTGAGTGAGTGCTTTGGAGTGTACAGCCAGTGGAGTACTGTGCCCATGAAAGACTCTTCTTCACCCACTCGGTGTGAAGAGAAGAGTGGGCTGCTGTGGAATTGAGAACCCTCATCCCCTTCACTACAGTGGGAGAGAGCCACCGGGTCCATACTAAGTGCTGCCCGGCACTATTACTGTGAAAAGGACTCCTCTCTAGGGTGTCCTTTCAAGTGTCTGCTGAACGGGACACTACTGAAAGGCACGACCAGCTAGTGTGCGTTTGTGTGCGTGAGTGAGTGTGTGTGTTTGCATGTCTGCATGTGTGGACCTGTGTGCTTGCTTGTATAATGTGTTGCTGGGAAGGGGTTCGTACTGCTGAAACCAGATCAGGTATGTGTGACAGCCACTGCGTGAGTGTGCATTTATAGAATGGCATGTGTTACAGTATTAATAGAAGATAGTAAGTTTGTACAGGACTCTAATAGCTGTGCTGCTGATATTAGTGGATCGTTTTCCATCACACTCTGTGGCGTAGAAGCGCATGATTCAGCAGGTGTCCCCCTCGAATGTCCTCGATGTTCTCTGGCTCCTTGAAAAGTGTCTGACTGTCCCGAGGAGGGTTTGCCTTGTGATTTGGCCTGACAGTGTACCTGCCAGGGATTTCATAAAATGTGAACCCAGGGCAGAGGTATTTAGGCTAAGGGGCAGGGCCCAGAGGAACTTAGAGAGCATGGCAAATGCTTGCAAAGCAGTTTATTGACTGATGTTTCCGCTATTGTTTTTTCAGGTAACAGAGACACAAAATTCAAATGATCTATGATCTGTTCTTATCTCTTATCTATTGTTGTTTCACTAATCTGCTCTTAGAGGCCTTGTCGATGATTGTCTGTACTTGTTGGTAATGTGCACCCTTGAAAGGGTTTCAGCTGTAGCTGTGGTGTTTCCAGAAATGGAAAAGGAGAAGGGAAGAGATTTCTCAGTTAGCAGACAAAGCTAAATAATGGTAAAGTGTGTCTTGAGTTATTGATATACAGTAGTCTTTTGTTGTGCAGTTTTCTTCACACTTTTAAAATCCTTTTTGACAACTGAAGGCAAGGAACCAACAAACGTTTGGCTTTGCTTGTGAGTATCATATGAATTGATGATGATGAATTTTCATGTTTCTTTATTATAATTAGGAGAAAAGATTTTGAAACTTTTTGTTTAAACGGTGGTCATTTTGTTCAGAGTTGTTAAAAAGAATGGTTTAAGCATGAGAACATATATAACCACCATCAGCAGCTGTTACATGAAGCAATCTTTTTCCGTATGAGTTTATCGGTCTCTCACGTTGATGTGGAGGACTCTTGATCCACTCTTCTTTACACCATTGCTTCAGTTTGTTGGTTTCTCGATATTCATTTATGCACATCTCTTGTGTGGCACAAGCCATACCTGTTTAGTCTTTTTCTAATTGTACTGCCACAAACTTTAACATGTATCATACTAATGGAGGCCTGTAGAGTCTGAGATGTAGTTCTTGTGTTTTTGCATTTTCTCTGAGCATTGCGCAGTCTGACCTTGGGGGAAATTTGTTGTGATGTCCATTCCTGGGAGGAGTAGCAGCTATTTTTAATGTTTTCCACTTGTGAATAATTGCTTCCCTCCTTGGCATTGTGTTTACACACATCCAAATGCTCCAGACCATCAAACTGCTAAAAACCTCTGCTTTTTATAGGGGTGATCACACTTGATGATCAGTTTAGTGCATTTGATTATGAGCACCTGGCTGCTACTAACCCTCTTAATTCCTATGAAAGCAGTAAAGCTGTATTTCATTTTTCACACACAATTTCTGGATTTTTGGTTTGGTTTTAGATAAATAAGTAATAACAGTGTAATATGGCACGTGCTGTTGTATTTACTTAATTTTATGACCCGGTAAGGCTCAGATTATCTTTTTAATTATATCCTGATACAGTACAAAAAACCTTTGAATTGAATTTCTTTTGCATATGACTATAATAATTACTTGTTGTGTACATTAGCAGTTAATAGATACACTCCCCTCCAAAAGTACAGTGAAGCCAATCCCTCTAAATCACAACAAACAGCCGCCACAGTGGGAAGGAAAAACTCCCTTTTAACAGGAAGAAACCTCCAGCAGAACCAGGCTCAGGGAGGGGCAGCCATCTGCTGCGACCAGTTGGAGCTGAGGAGAGAGAGACAGGACAAAAGACATGCTGCGGAAGAGAGCCAGAGATTAATAAGTAATGAATAAATGCACAATGGGGTATAAACAGAGTAAAAAGAGGTAAACGAAAAGAAACAGCCTAGGCCTATTGCAGCATAACTAAGGAATGGTAAACTTTTGCATTTTACTTATGTGATGCTTTTCCAGGCTTTCACCTGCAGCCTCTTTCAATTGTTTGTTTGTTTGTTGTGGGGTTTTTTGGGGTGGGGGGTGACTCCCTTCAGTCTCCTCTTTAGCAGGCTCTGCAGGGTTTACATTTTGAGATTGACCAAAATTTGGTTTCATCTTTCTTTAAATTGACAAGCAAAATGTTTCTGTAGACTTCTGAGTTCATACTGCTGTCATTGTGCGTCATCAATGAAGATTGAGCCCGTCCCAGAAGAAGCCATGTAAGCCCAAGCCATGACATTACCTACACTGTGTTTCACAGGTGAGCTCGTATGTTTGGGATCATGAGCGGATCCTTTCTTTCTCCAAACTGTAGGCTTTCCATCACCTTGGTAAAGATTAATATTTGTCTTAAGGGATTGGCCTCACTGTTACTTTTGGAGGGGAGTGTAAGTATAGAGACCAGAGAATGGGGAAATAGAGCAGGGGGCCACATGCAGTCAGGGTCCAGGTCAAACAGTAATAGAACAGGGCACTTACTACTGGAAGTTGTCTGTGTCTGTGTCTGTGTGGTATGTACCCTAAGCACTCATGTATCAGGTCATCCGGGATGATGATGATGATGATGATGGGATTCAGCTGATAGTGCTGGCATGTAAATAGCTGTAACTTTGGATCAATAAGCCAGAAACCGGGAAGTCTCAACCGTTTTAATCTGGGTCCTATAATTTGGGAGATATCATATTTCTGTGCACAGCAGCAAAATGACAGGTGGTATGATTGTGTTTGAGGTTATATATGTGTGTTTGTGCTCATATGCACATGGACAAGCCCGTAATTACACTGTCAGGAGGAGGCTGAGTGGAATAATGTGCACATGAATACAGTAAGGCAGTGCACACACCAAATTCACTTAAACGGCATCATGAGCTGGCAGTGGGCTCCTTTTCCACCTCGGGTCAGGCTTAGTTCAAGCACAAAGAGTGAGTGAGGGTGTGTGTGTGTGTGTGTGTCTATGTGCGTTTGTGAGTATGTGTGTGTGCGTGGTAATCCTGCTCCAGTTTTATTTTTAAAGTGAGCTCAGACAAAGGCCTCCAGTCAGACCGCTCTGAGAACAGGACCTTGGGAACATGACCAGTGGCTGTTGCGTCACATAGTGTGTATGTGTGTGTTTGTGTGTATGCGCTTGAGAGACAGAGTGTTTCTGACTTTTCTCTTGTAAAGAAGTCACTTGTTCAAGCTGAAAAGGAACAAAGAGGAAAAAACTCATGAAAATCCTTGCCAGATGTGCAAGGGCTTAACCGCACACACACCAACACTGTTCGCTTAAAGGCTGGCTTAACGGACATTTGAATGTCAAGGGACGTCACTGTGTGATGTCATAGGAAGGATTTTATATGCGATAGGAGCACCTACACACACACACACACACACACACGCAAACACCCAGTGGATGTAGTGAGTAGAGTTTG